>CAUYQG010190204.1:0-18244 GCA_963574415.1 Tarsius wallacei | reverse complement strand
TGATTTACTGTAGAGATGAGGTCTCGCCAAGTTGCCCAGGCAGGTCTCGAACCCGCGGGCTCAGGTAATCCACTCACCTCAGCCTTCCAAGGCGTGGGATTACAGGCTGAGCCACCGAGCCCGGCTTCTCAGGTGTTCTTTAAGTCAACAAAATGTATTGCACATCCACTATACAACCAGACCCTGCATTTGTTCAAAATAGTGAGATTTCCTAGCTACCCTGTCAGCTGAGATAGAATACTCAACCATGCCTGTTTTGCAGAGCAGTGGTTTAAAGCAGCATTTTAGGACGTGGGATTGAGTGGTCTCCTTCCGCCTTTCCCTAAGAGTTCTGGTGAACATAAAGGAAATTGTCATTGTAAACATTCCACTTCATTCATTGACAAATCTCTTCCATCTCTTGCTTGTCTGTGTCTCTTAGACTTGTCTAACCAAGGCGCCCTCAATGTAGTCATAAAAACACAAAAGGGGGTGAACTGAAGATCATCTGACTTCCTCATTTACAGATGATGAGGTCAGGTGACCAGCAATGACTTGTCTAAGGTCAAAGGGATCATTAGTGCCTGAGACCTGATAGAAGGCCCCACAGCAAATACATATTAACTTTGCTGTGTTTGATTCTAAAGAGTGTCGAGGCTCGACTGTCAGAACACTGGCTATTTCCTTTGCATTGCACACGTGCTCTCTTTCTTCCAGTGACATTTCAACAGCCTCATACGTGGTGATGCTTGGAAAACATTTTAGGAGGAAAGGGAGTGAGGGAGAGAAGGAGAAGGGAGGGAAGCAGAGAAAATGATGACGGATGAGGTCAACGAAGACCTAAATTCAGATCATTGTTTTGACCAGTTTTATTCCTGCTCTCTACAAAATGGGAGTGACTATCTCAAATATTGCTGAAAACGACTAGTTACAATGATTTAAAACTCACCTGCTCCCATAGTCCCTCTTACTTACTCTGTATTTATTCTTTTGGAATCAGAACATTCAACAAAAAGAAATGAATTACATAATCAAATATATAAACTATTTAAAAAATAAAAGCCAGCCTGTATGCTGAAGTAGGTGTTTGCAAACAATCCAATCCTTCTTCATGATTGGCAAAGTCTTGAGATAAGTTTAGGGAAAAAAATGTCTATAGAAGATGCTCAACAAATACATAAAGATATATTGCTCAATGTATTTAAATTGACTAAAATTATTTAGAATCCTAAGTCATCAATATGAGAGAGATTAAAAAAAAAAAAACTCCAGAATTATCTTTTGGAGGATGAACCCCTTCTAGTACACTCGGAATTTGTTCCTCCAGATCAAGTATTTTATCTGGAAGTTTTGAGAAGCTTGCATCCCAGATTGTGGAAGAAATGTCCTGAGTTGTGGCAAACTGGTGACTGGTTCTTCCACCGTGACAACGCACCTGGTTGTTCAGTGGTTTTTGAACAAAAATCGCATGCCCCTTGTGTCCCACCGTCCCTGTTCACCCTATCTCGCCCCAAGCAACTTTTTTTTTGTTTCCCTGGATAAAAGAGTCTTCAAAGGGAAATAAATGTCTTGCTGATATGGAAGAGGTGAAACAAAAAACAGCAGAAGAACTCAAAATTGATGAGTTCAAAAACGGTTTTGAGCAGTGGAAAAAGTGTCTTCCTAGGTGTGTTGGATCGGCTGAAGAGTACTTTGATGGTGACTGATGTTTAAATGTGTAACGTTTAAACACAAAATTTTAAAATAAATAAATTGTGAGGTTTTTTTGGTCCCCCCTCATATATTGGTAACAATTGCTTTTTAGTTCAGTTTGAATTTAAGACGGGATGTTGTGAATTTTTAAAGCCTTGAACTAAGTTCTTTTCTGCACTTGATCAAGTCCCACCTGCCATTTAGATGGTAAAAGTTTTTAGTCCCGGGCCTATGGCATAAGCTCAATCAATCTGCCCAGCAACATGTAGTAAAAACTGTTTTTCCTCTGCTTTTTAAAGTAACAAAACATAAGCATGTTTTATAAGGCCTTTACAATTCATTCCTTTTGGTCCCATCTTGCCACATGCTTTTGTCACTCAGTTAAGTATATGTTGTATGCCAGTTTTTCTGCTTCTTGTAAGGTGAGCAAGGTGGGGTTCTAGTTCCAAGGCTCCCAGGGTTCTCTGGTGGAGACGGCAGACGTGCCAGAGATGGGTTAGCTCGGGAGGTGACCGGGCATCCTGGACACAAGGGCAGCACCTGTTTTCTTCTGATGTCATGACCGTGCACACAGCAGCTCTGGGGCTGTTTTCAGCATGTGCTGATCTTTACTGTGATTGAGTGCTTTTCTCTAAAAAAAAGGCCAATGCAAAGCTTTTCATTCATTCCTGAACGATATATATTTTTTAGAGCCAGGCTTTTATGCATGAATAAATTACAACAGACGGTCTGCACTGGCTTTGCAGCCTTGCCAGAGTACACATTACCGGCATTTCTGGTCCCACTCGCCTGAGCACTGGTGTGTTTCTGCTTTCAGCCCTCAATGGATACCTCTTTGGAAACTTCCCTGAGCCTGACATGTGTGTTGGTGACTCTGTGTCTTGGCACCTCTTTGGAATGGGAAATGAGATAGACATCCATTCCATCTATTTTTACGGTAACACCTTCATCAGCAGAGGGCATCGGACTGATGTCGTCAACCTGTTCCCAGCCACCTTCCTCACAACAGAAATGATAGTCGAGAATCCTGGGAAGTGGATGATTACCTGCCAGGTCAGCGACCATCTACAAGGTAAAAAGGACAAAGACGTCTTAGATGCTCAGAGTGGGCTGTTAAACCACACGGTCACCGGTGCTCATCCAGTGCCTGTTCCTGGGTGGATTCTCATGTGTATTATATTCAATTAAGTATTAAATATGATATAAAATTCAATGTTCATTTACTTGACATCCTATCAGCATATATTTCTTAATCACCTCCCTATGAACAAGGTGGGAGTGATTGAAAAGAGTGATGAAACATTAGGTGCCTACAATGTAGTGTTGGACACAGTTAGATATTTACGACATGAATATAGTCTGAGGCAGATTGACATAAGCGCTGTTTGGGTGTGGTGGTCATACTCTAGAGCAATCAGAGATGCTTCCTGGGCAATCAGAGGCTCATTCCTAAGATGAGCCTTGCCATGTGGGTAGCAGCTTAATAGGCGTTCCTGATAGAAGAAGTAACGTGAACTGGGGAAACACATGCTCCCTTAGAGCAACGGTGAGTAGACAAACACATTTTTAGCATTGGAAAGCGCTTTTGGATAATCAGGACAAATCTTCCATCCAATTCTCGAATTCCCTTTTTTTGAATGGGAGTTTCGTTCTGCTGCCCAGGCTGGAGAGCAGTGGTGGGATCATGGCTCACCACAGCCTCCATCTCCTGGGCTCAAGAGATCCTCCTGCCTCAGCCTTCTGAGTAGCTGGGACTACAAGCACACGCCACCACGTCCATTTCACTTTTTTGATTTTTGGTGGAGATGAGGTCTCAGTATGTTGCCCAGACTGGTCTTGATCTCCTGGACTCAAGCAATCCTCTCACCTCGGCCTCCTAAAGTGCTGAGATTACAGGTGTGAGCCGCTGCACCCAGCCTTGCCCTTTTGAGCAGCTCTTGTAAGTAACTGTGACAGGGCATCTCATCTCTGGGCTGCTCTGGTGGAATGCCTTTTTTGTATATTGAGACAAAATCCACTGACCTGTAGCTTTCTTTGTGGCTGATGATAGGTGCATGGTAAGCACTTGCCGACTTGGATGCCGGTTGAACGACTCGGTCCTGGTTCCTGGGACACCATGGAATGTGTCCTTTCTTAGATGGACAGTAAGGTTCATGCCAGAGGAGCAAAGAGCGAGAAGCCTGGGGAGGCAGAGGGGCCCTGGGCTTTGAGTGGCAAGGCTAGGGAGGTGGGGCTGTGCCTGGGAGGGCAGCTGTGATCCTGGGATCCTCAGGCTCACCGGTGTCTTAACCAATGCGGCGACTTAGAAACATAGATGTGACGTGTGTGTGCAGAGAGGACTGAATGGGGAAATTCTGGCACTGGGCGCCATTCAGGGGCGTCGGCAACAGCAGAGTTATGGAATACACAGTGGGTCAGTCTAAGATGGTGAAAGCAAGAGCGGGGAAAAAGGTGTCAGTGGGATAGACACAGAAGAAACGATGTCTGATTAAATTTGGATACTCTACTTGGAAAGCTGAGGCGGAAGGATCGCCTGAGCCCAGCAGGTCGAGGCTGCGGTGGCCGCGAATGTGGCACGGCACTCAAGTCTGGGCAACGGGGTGAGATTCCAACTCAAAAGACAACAACAACAACAAAAATTTGGATATTGACTAACTACACACAGTCACTAGTAGGTACAGAGGACCAGCTGTTCAGGGCTACTTTGATAACACGTTCTTGTTCCCGTCCACTGTAAGTAACAAACTTTAGCATAGTCAGCTGAATTCCTTCAATTAAATTCGTCTCAAGAGTTGATCAGTTAATATGTACTAGGTACTCTTCTGGGAAGACAAAGATGACCAAGGCAAGGTTCCTAATCTCAGAGGGCCTCATGCTATTAAATCTGGGGAGAAACTGTAGATTTAAAATCAAGACATTAGCAGCTATTTGAGACCAGTAAGATTGCTAAATTTGGCCTGCAGTTGTGGCCAAATGTGGCACTGAAATGCAATATTCACTGAAACAGTATTTCCTAAATTGTACATGTTCTCAGAAAAGATAATGTAAAAAACTTAGAAAATGCGTAAACTTTATTTTTAAAATCATGAGTCCCATACAGAGACAACGGCGTTCCATTTTGATGAATATCTTCCCTCAATATTTTCTATACCTTAATGTATACATACACATGCCATTTATACAACGACAACAGTCAATTAACACTGCCCAGTTACTTTTTCCAGTTATTAACACTTTAGAAGTATATTTTCATGTCAGTGAATATAAAGCTATCTCATCACTGTTCATGCTCCCAGTGCCCACCATAAGGGCTTTACGCTTCACTGAACCAACATTCTGTTACTTAAACTTAGATTTTCCCCCATTTTTTGCTATTACACACAGTACTGATGACCGTTATTTACAGGTATGTCTGTATTTTTGCCTGAATACTCCTAGCTTTGGGAAAACTCCTAACTTTGGAATTCTTGGATTCAGAGTATGATCTCTTCTTCAAGCTGTGGATACGTATTGCCAAATCCTCTTTTAGGAATTGTTACTCTTCCGCCCCTCCCCCAATTCCTCTGCCAACACTGAGAATTATTAGGCTTTCTCGACTTACCAATCTGACCAGTGAATAACAGTGCCATCTGATTATGATTAAGGTCGAGTTTCTTTTCATTTGTTTACTGGACAATCTTATTTCTTGTGTGAATAAACTATTTCTGGCCGGTGCCCATTTGCTATTGGAGATCTACTTTTCTCTTCCTAATTTGTAAAAGTGATTTGCACATCAACCTTTTGTCATATTTATGACAAATATCCCTCAGCCCCACCATTTGTCCTTTGCTTTTAACTTTGTTAGTAATCCAATTTTCTGTACAGAGGCTTCAAATGTCCATGAAGTCAAATCTATCGATCTTTCCTGAATGATTTATTTTTGTGAGCATTTATACTCTGGCTTGTGGTTTTCGTCTGTTCTGCAGCTGGCATGCTGGGGCAGTACAACGTTGATAACTGCAAAGGTGATGTTTTTCACCCCAAGATGAACGGTCAACGGAGGCACTACTTTATAGCAGCCGAAAAAGTTCTCTGGGATTATGGTCCTCAAGGCTACGACAAGTTCAGCGGTCTTCCCCTGAATGCCTCTGGCAGGTAAGCGCTCCTTGCCGGTGCTCTCAAGCCTTCCGTCAGTCAGAGAGGCATGTGGGAGGACACCCTTCCAGGACCTCCCTGTGAACCCGTTTGCATTCCAAGCACGCTCTGGTGAGCGTGTACTGCAGAGATGGCATAACATCACTGCTCAGGGTGCTCTTAATGCTGTATACGTGCTGCTGAGAGTTGGTAGAGCGCTTGTTGTTTTGTGACGGAGTCCAAACTCCAGATCCAGCCACTCATCAGGCATCTCTTGAGTACGTACCAGGTGCAAACGACAGTGCTGCATGCCATACTAAGCTGACAGAGAGCAGACTAAGACCTCACCTCATACGCAGTGGGCAATCTCGAAGAGGGAATAAGACAGGAGCCTCTTTCAGCGGACATGAGCTGGCCAAGGAAGGTCGCCTTTTCTGGTTTGAGGCCAGCCTGACGGAAGCCACGTCTACGTACTGCGGATGTCCTTTCCCTCCCTGATCAGAAAAATGTCATTTTCCCTCCAAAGCCTGACTCTCACGTCCCCTCTTAAGTGGAGCATCCCCTGACTGGAGTCATAATTTGCCGTTTTCTCTCTGAGCTCCCATAACATACAGCATTTTTCAACTGAATCTAGCAATTCTGTGATTTGCCATAGAATCTTATGCAATGATGTCTGTGAACTCACACACACAAAAACGTGATGTCAAGAATGATGGCTGCAGTGGCCGCTCCTGGCCACCGCAGCCTCGACCTGCTGTGTTCCGGCGATCCTTCCGCCTCAGCCTTCTGAGTAGCTGGAATTACAGGCACGCGCTACCATGCCCGGCTGATTTTTTAATTTATTGTAGAGATGAGGTCTCGCCAAGTGGCCCAGGCAGGTCTTGAACTTGCGGGCTCAGGCAATCCACTCACCTCAGCCTCCCAAAGCACGGGATTACAAGCTGAGCCACTGAGTCTAGCTGATCCTTTTTATATTCGAAGGAATGCTAACATTTTTCTCTGTGCTCAATGATATGACATCATTTGTTTCTTTAAATGTTTCTTTAGATTTCATTTATTCACTATTTTATTCATTCATACATTCACTCATTCTTTCACCAACCTGATGTACGTGAATCTTGCCTAAAGAATTTGCATGAACCATCCATGAAAAACTCTCTGATACCAACATTCTCCATGGACCGACATTTCTCCATAAACAGAATAATGAGAATTAGCATTTAAAATTATGTCTTAGAGGGCTTTTAGAATTCTGAAGTGCCTTCTCAAACATGAAAGATGAAACTGCATCCAATCGATACTGAATGTGACATACGGAAACACAATGTACCAGGTGATGTGCAGGATGCCAGGATGTCTAAGACAGCGTTCCCACCTTCAGGCAGCGAGAGTAGCTGCACGCATGGGAGAAGAAGGACTACTCTGCAAGTGACGAGTAGCAGCGTGATGGGTCCTTCATGCAGCAAGTCCTCTGGGCGTTCAGAGCGCTAAGACAGCAGGGACATGCTACAGAGGAAGTGGGGCTTCAGCAGGGTCTGGAGGAGCGACAGAACTTATGAGCAAACAGCGGAGAGGGACATTCTAGATGTGGGTCTTGATGCAAAGCACCTACTGCGGAGGGGAGAGCGGGTCGATGAGGATGGCGGGAGTGGAGGCTGTGCAGCGGATTGGGGATCTGCACAGAGCAACAGGGAGAGCCTTGGGGTAAAGTATGCTGGACGCCCACTGCAGAAGCCCTTGGTTCCTTTAGGACTTTATGTGACTTCCAGTCGGAAGCCAGTGGAGAGTTTGGAGCAGGCAAACGTAATGAAAACACAATTTTGGAGACTAGAGATGTGAAAAAGATTTGGGGAGCCAGCCTGAGACCGAGGATGCAGAGTGTGTGGTCAGGAGGTTCATGCAGCGCCCAGACCCAGGGCTGTGGCAGGAGAGGAAAGGAAGGGGAAAGACGCACCCCAGGCCCAGAAAGGGAAGGGTGCAAAGCCACTTGCAAGAGAGGAGGGACGAGATGAGGGCACGAGGAAGAGCAAGAAGACCGTCAACATGGCTGTAAGGGAGATGGTACCGCTGACGGGAACTCGAGTCAGAACTTACGTCATTGCATTCACAACTTGGAAAGCTGGCATTTTGTGTCTATGGTTTACATGATAACTCTCCATTAATTAAACAATTTGATTAGCTAGACACCCCATTCCTTATCATGCCAGATAGCAAAGAGCTTACTATTCATATTGGCATCAGCAGGAGATAGAGGGATGTATACTCTGCAGAGAAATCAGCTAGCTCTTTGCTCTTTGCCATTCCAGAACTCCAGTGCTGGTAAGTGAGGCACTCACCTGTGCCTTCTTCAGTTGTTGGACCTCAGGGGAAGAAAGTGCAGTGGCTAGGAGAGAGTGAGTTTGAGTATCATCCCGCCCCGGAGATTTTGAAGGCTGGCGGACTATCCCTGGGAACTCTGTTGCAGCCATGCTGTCTTTTCTAGGGAGATGGGTGGGTGAGCGGGCTGAAGATGATAAAACGAGGCTCCACAGTGAAGGCGTTCAGTGGCTATGTTGCAATGTGTTCTCAGTCGGGTTCCTGTGTCTTTTCAGTGATTCAGAGCTCTACTTCACACAAGGGGGCAACAGGATAGGAGGAAAATACTGGAAGGCTCGCTACACTGAATTTGTTGATGCAACCTTCACTCAAAGAAAGAGACTTTCTGCTGCAGAAGTCCATCTTGGAATTCTTGGTACGGTAAAGCCATCCCTCGAGGTTTCAGCCCAGGGAGATGCTCGTGCCGGGCACAGACGCTACCTAGAATGGCTCTTCCCCTGCTCGGCTTCACTGCTTTTGTCTCTTTCAATGTCCTCCGTCCTCTTCTCAATGTGTTCCAGGCCCGGTCATCAAGGCAGAGGTGGGTGATACCCTGTTAGTGACCTTTGCCAACAAGGCTGACAAGGCCTACAGCATTTTGCCGCATGGTGTAATCTATGACAAGGCATCGGATGCAGCCCCAAACACAGACGGTAAGTCTCAGCCTGGGCTCAGGGAAGAAACAGGACGAGTGAGGGAAACACTCAGAGCTAAACGAACCTGGTTCAAATCCTGGCCAGCCCTGAGAGCTGGGTCCGTTATTTAAGCTTTCTGAACCTTATTCTACAACACTCACCTCACAGGGCTTTGGAAAAGGATGGAGAAAGTTTAGGATAGGGTCTGGCCCAGGACAGGTGCTCGGGAAATGTTCATTTCTTTCTTTCCTTTTCTTTCAAGAATGTAGTGAGTCTCAAAATGAACTACGTTCATCATTTCCTCTGCTCTCAGGTGGAGAGCTTTTCTGCTGCAGGTTGCATGGAATTCCGTGGGTGAAGGCTGAGGCAGGAATCTGGCTTCCGGTGTTCCTTTGACATCAAAATCTTGCGCATGGTCTTTGCTCGGACTCTAGCAACAAATGCTTAAAACCAGCATCATGTGCTTGCCACTCTATGTAGCCTCTCCTCACCAGAGTTTGTAGTACAGGGTCTCTGCGTGTGGGAGGGCAGTCATTGCCAGTGGCTGCATTAGCTATGATGCCTTCCAGTCATGGCACTGCCCTTGGGAAGCTGGGTCCCGGTTACTCATCTTCATCTCTGAATGGGCATCACGGCTGCCGGGGGTGCTTCTGCACACTCGAGTGTGAGGCCAGGCTCAGCGGAGAACAGGCTTTGTGGTGATGGTGAGGGGACAGAGAAGCAGAGAATGAAGGGAGGATGCCCCCTCCTAGACCCATCCTCACCCTCTCCTGCTGCAGCAACAATTCCTATACATGTGCGTTCTTCCTTGTTAGAGCGCTCAGAATGACTGTGTGTGTGTATGTGTGTGTGTGTGTGTGTGTGTGTGTGTGTGTGTGTGTGTGTGTTTCATGTGTGCAGAACACTGGGAACAGACACATTGCTTATATTTACTTCTTTTTAAACCTAGCAAACAAACTGGGCACCTTTTGGCAAAGCGCTGGTCAAGATGCAGTGAGTCTCTGGCTTCGTCTCGTAGGGGAAATTAAATGTTTTTTGGCAACACGATATGAGGGTTCAATGCACACTCTTTGGAGTCGGACTGAGCCAAGTTTGAATCTTGCATTTGCCACTGATCAGCTTCGTAACCTTGGGCATTCATTAACCTCCTCTATCTTGTAGCCACTTGGGTTATTTCCTAGGTGAATCTCCTAGATTTCAAACTCTTTAAAAATGGGTTTCTCACTTAACTCTTGTGAGTATCTTCTGCAGGGCCAAATATAACATATTCCACATAGAAGGCATTCCAGTGATATTTTATGGATTTTCATTTAATTGTTAAATGGGCCACTGTTACTCTTTTAATATTCGCTAAGCCTGGTATTTGAGTACGAAATTGTGTGCAGTCTATGAAGAAGATCATCCTTTGATTTAAAGTTCTATCTCACAAAACACCAAACTGTGGCAGTGTCCTTCCCCGTAGGGGACATACAAGAATTGACAACTGAGTTCATAAACTCAACCTATAAAAAGTGCTCCATACCTCATTGCTGAATATTGCTACGGTCACCTTTGAAGTACTCCCCTTGGGAAGCTGTGCACTGACGACAGCACCTAGACCTAGAGCTGTCATCATATGTTCTGAATGTCGTGAAAATGTCTTTCTTGCAATATTTCCTTTATCGTTAGGTAAAGAAAAAAGTCTCAGGGGCCAGATCAGGTGAGTAGGGAGGGTATTCTAATACAGTTATTTGTTTACAGGCTAAAAACTCCCTCACAGATGGTGCTGTGTGAGGTGGTGCATTGTTGCGATGCAAGAGCTTCTTCTGGGCAATTTTTGCACACATCTTTCTCATGCCAAGATCTTCAGTTAAGATTTCCTGTCTCTCTATTGGTGTTTATTTGATCTGCTATGTTTCTCACAGCCTGCCAATGATCTGACGCACAATTTAATGAATTTTTGCAATGTTTTTGCCAATTCTGCTCATTACTGGCTGTCCTGACCTCTCTCCATCAGTGACACTTTCTGTCTCCTCAGCAAAACGTTTAATCCATTTGTACACTGCTATTTCCTTCATGACATTATCCCCATAACTTGGACTAACATGTCCCTGATTTCACTTCCACTCTTGCCAAGTTTAACAAGAAGTTTAATGTTTGTTCATGGCCCTAATTCAAACTCTGACATTCTCGTGACGGCAGCTCTGATGACCACTCCAGAAAAAGAGTTCCAAAATTGCTTTGACAGGTGGACGAGGTGCTGGCATCAGTGCATAGCTTCCCCAGGGAAGTATTCAAAGGTGACTGTAGTGATACTCGGCAATGAGATATGGAGCACTTTTTCTAGGATGAGTTTGTGAACCTTATTTTCAGACCCCACGAGAGAAAACAACTGTTCTTGTGCAGAATTCATCATCATCAGAGAAAGATACCCTGGGCTGAAAGACTCAGTCTGACAAATTTCGTATTCTTAGCTGTTGCCTTGAGTAATTGTTTTGTTTATATTCTCAGGATTCGTGAAACCAGGGGCACATGTTAAGCCAGGCGAAACCTTCACATACAGGTGGACAGTGCCCGAGAGCGTAAGCCCGACAGACGGTGACCCTCCCTGTCTGACCTATCTTTACTTCTCAGCAGTTGACCCAATCAAGGACACCAGCTCTGGCCTTGTGGGGCCTTTGCTGGTCTGTAAAAAGGGCGTTCTCAATGCCGATGGGACACAGGTAGGCCATCAGATGTCACCAGTTCTCCTCAGGGTGGTATGAGGGAGAGATCGGTAATGTGGCTAGAGATTAGATGAGATTGGGCGTGTTCAGGGTGGTATGGCTGCAGACCTGGCTAGAGATTAGGCAGTGATAAATCGTTACGAGAAATGATTTCTCCTCTTTCCTCTTGAAATGGACTTCTATAAAGTGGAGGTTTTATTTTATTGTCTGTAAAAATTTAAGATCTGCATTTCCAGTTACAAATGCCCACCCAGGAACATGGGATTTATGCTTGCGGTGGTCGTGGTGTGGTGGGCCTCTTTTCCTGTGCATTGCTCTGATTCTGGAATCTTAGAGACCCACATGGATGCTAACTGGAATTATCCCTCTTGGACAAGGTTTCTCAACCTTGGCCACCATCAGAGTCACTTGGGGACCTTTTCAACATCTTTTATTCTGACGCTCCATCCAGACCAATTAAACCGGAATCTCCAGGTGGTTCCAATGTGCAGTCAAGGCTGAGAACCAATGTAACTTGCTACTGTAAACTGGAAGTTACTCCCGATGGCTGAAGGAACAAGAAAGCCTGTAGATAACTGCCTGCAGGTTCCCAGACAGAGCCCTGCATGGTTGCACTGACGAGTGCCGCAAAGCAGAGCATTCCAGGCTGTGTCTACATGATAGCACGCACACTGATGGAGAGAGGAAAATCCAGTCACTCAGCCATTTATCTCACCAATCAGAAACTGCAAAGCAATTTATTTAAGTGGCATATTTTATCATTTTTGGTAATGTATGGGCCCACTTCTGGGCTTAAAAGAATTTCCGGGCTTGGAGGATACAAAATATCCTGGTCTGCTTTGGATTTTTAGTTGCCTACATGAAGGACCAACCCTAGAAATGTCTGTTGCATGTGTTATAAGACTGAATATTCACACTATGTCTCAACAACCACACAAGACAAAGCAGAATGAGTCGTCCACCTTGCAAAGCTGAAGAAGCCGAGGCTCGGAGACATAGAAACTCCCAGTCATACACCTAGTGCACGGTGAAGGTCAACAGTGAAGCGTAGGACTTTGGGCATCCGACTTTGTTCTTTTCCCAACATACCGCCTTGCTTCCTGTCACTCAATTCCTAAACCAGGGAGATTAACTGCCCAAACAAGTTTGAAAGGTAGTTCTGATGTTTGCCCCCGTTGTGTCTATTTGGTGGTGACTTTGAGACTTGCTGGAAGCCCCCTGTAGTCTGCGGCACCTGCTGCCTAAGTCAAGTCTGCATGCACAGAATTCACAAGAAAGAAAAAAGTAGCCGGAAACACCCATGCCTGGAATTTGGCGGACGGAGAAATCCATTCGGCCAGAAGGAAAGGGATATTCGATGTAAGAAGTACGTGTGAAACACCTGTGACGTGCCAGGCCCTCGAGAGGCCAGGCCTTTTCAGGCAGGTGGAGGGATGAACTTGGAAAGAGGCGTTTGCATCTCTTTCCGGCAAATGGCTGCAAATGCACTCCGTGGTGAGCGGCCCGACGACATAAGGCTGGTTCCTAACACAGGGCCTCCCGCCACGACCACGCAGCCAAACGCCCTGCTTCCACACCCTCGTTTCTCTCTCTCTCTTCTCTCTTTCTCCTTCTGTCTCCTTCTTTCTTCTCTCTCTCTCACCTGTGTCCCTCTTACACATTTTGAAATAACTGACTTTCAAAAACGTTGTGGAAAACTGCCAAGAATCCTCATACACCCTCAGCCAGACTCCCTCGATACCAACATTTTATCTGATTTGCCTTAGTATTCTCTCTGTTTTTCTGGTTTTTCCCCCGATTTGTTGGAGAGGAGGTTGCAGACAGGACGTCTCTTCAGTGGGTGTTTCCTGAAAACAAGGACACTCTCTGACACACATTTATGCGAGCCAGTAAATTAATCTGATATTATCGAATCTACATACACTTTATTTTTACTTATTTATTTATTTATTTTTGAGTTGGAGTCTCACTCCGCCACCCAGACTGGAGTGCAGAGGCCGCTCCCGGCCACCGCAACCTCAACCCGCTGGGCTCCGGCGATCCTTCTGCCTCAGCCTTCCAAGGAGCTGGAATTACAGGCGCACGCTACCACGCCCGGCTGATTTTTTTGATTTATTGTAGAGATGAGGTCTCAGCCAAGTTGCCCAGGCGGGTCTCGAACCCGCGGGCTCAGGCAATCCACTCACGTCAGCCTCCCAAGGCGCTGGATTACAGGCTGAGCCACTGAGCCCGGCTCATACACTTTAAAATTGTGTTAATCGTCTTGTGTCTTCCTGGCCCAGGCTCTGATCAGGGCCAGGCATGGCATGGAGCTCTCTCCTGTTTATGGTCCCTCTTTCGCCATGACTGGGTTTCATCCCAGGACACCAACCGTGATTATCCCAAAGGACGGAAAAGATCAAGTCACTTCCCTGTTCAGCAGCTCTGGTAGTTTCCGGTCACACTTAGAATAGAACCCTGCAGTGTGGCTTTGGGCTTAGGCCCGACCTGCCTCTGTCCCTGGATATCTGTCACCGTGCCCTCACGGCCCCTGTGCTCCATCCACATTCGCCTTTCTGTTCCTCTCCCAGGCCAAACTTGCCTCTGGCTTGGGGCCTCAGTGCTAGGCTCCCTCTGCCTGGAATGTCTTCCCCCGATCTTTGCATGGCTGGCGCGTCCTGTCAGCTCCTCAGAGAAGCCTTCCCTGGTCTCCAGGCTAGAGTCACTCTCTACTATGTCACCTGATTTTACTATCACTTGCTACCATAAGATATTTTGTTTATTTATTTGCTTTTGGGTATGGTGTTTTTCCTCCTATACGGATGTGAGTACTTTGGAGCAGGGACTTTGTCTGTCTTATCTTGCTTTCCTAAATCAATGCCTGGCATATTGCTGACACTCAACAATCATTTTTGGTTGAATAAGTGAAATGCAGGGTCAGCACTCTTATCCCGAAAGTTAAGAAGTTCAGTTAACAGAAAATGCCACATCACACACATCTTAAACATTGTGGGACCTGCAAACAGACACTGAGAATTCTAGGACAACCTCATTTGCAAAACTAATTTTCCTTATCCACATTTCAACACTCAGAGTTGTGTGATGGTTTGTGGGTCACATTGTCTAACTTCCCTGATGCTATGGGGGCCTAGACTATACTAACCTAGGTGCTCTTTACAAAACAGTTTTGGGCTGCAGACACCAGCACTACTCAGATGCCATACACACACACACACACACACACACACACACACACACACACACACACATAGAGAGAGAGAGAGGGAGACAGAGAGAGGGATAGAGTGACAGAGACAGAGAGACACTGATTTGTTATAGGAATGAGCTCATGCAATTATGGAGGCTGACCAGTGTGAAATCTGGTGAGTCAGCAAGCCGAGGACCCCAGTGAGCTGATAGTGTAGCTCCAGCCTGACAGCTGAAAAGTTTGAGAACCAGGAAGAGCTGACATTTCAATTCAAGTATGAAGAAAGAAAGACGCTGATGCCCTAGTTCCAGGCAGCCAAGCAGGAGGAGTTCCCTCTTCCTTGAGGGAGAGTCAGCCTTTTGGTGCTATTTGGTCTTTCAACTGACTGGAAGAGGTTTGCTCATGTTGAGAAGTACAAGTTTTATTCAGTCTGCTGGTTCGGTGGTCCATCTCATTCAAACATGTCCTTACAGAAACACCCAGAATCACGTTTGAACAAATATCTGGGCGCCCCCTGACCCAGTGAAGTCACACAGACTCACAGTCACACAGGGTTCCGTCACCTTCGTTCTCGTGCTTCCTCGGGCTGACTTCCCACTGTCACAGATCCAGTGACCCCCCAAACACATCTCAAGGGTCGCGGGCCTTCAGGTTAACTCCTTTCAATGGCTTGTCTTCGTGCCGGGGACAGTTGCGGAGCTAACGACGACAGCATCAAGGACTTGGTGTCGGTCGGGTGTGGTTCTGAGTGCCGTGGCCATGTCACCTCATGTAACCTTCACAAAAAACACCATGTGGGGACAGTGCCGTCCTCACCGGGCAAGTGAGGACATCGGGGCTTGGAGAGGATGACTTGCTTGCCCCAGGCCTCACAGCAAACACGCAGAGGGACGGCATTAGCACCTGGGTCTCCCTGCGCACACAGCCCGTGGGCTTTTAAAATCCGTTTGGCCTCTTCATTCCCCCCTTTTTGTATTTTGTGAACGTTTCAGGCATGCATTGCTTCTTTCCGTAGTCCGTGGTCTTAAGCTGCTGCCCTCTAAAGTGTCTTGTGGCCAAAGCGAAGACCACACACGAGGCACAGCTGGAGCAGAAAGCAAGGAGCGTCCAGTCGTCAGGGGGTTAAGAGGGCGCCATGGAGGTGGGCAGATGTGCGGAGCCATGGCTGGCCCACGTGGTCTGTAGAGAAAAGGGAGGCGGACTCAGCGCGAGGGGGGACTGCTCGGAGGGCAGAGGGGTGTGGAGCCCTGAGGTGCAGGGGACATCAGGGAGCGCGGCTGAAGTGCCGGGACGGAAGGGTCCAGCAATGAGGTGGGGCGGGTAGGCGGGGGCCAAATTGCCGGGAGTCGAGCGTGTACTGTCCAGCTTAAAGAGAGGTGTGGTCAGACGGCACCATGGAGGGTCTCTTTGGGGCAGGCTGCAGGACGGCGGTGGCTTGGGCGGGGAGCAGGAAGACACAAAGGCCAGAAAATGCGGCCTCTCTCTGGGTCAGACCTAAAGCAGAGCAGCCCCTGGCGCTGTGTGGTCAGATGGGCTCAAGCAGACCGATGAGGAGCGCCTGTGAGTGGAGCGGGTCCACTGTCTCCTCAAAGTCAGCTCTGGTTGACTTGATGTAGCCGACTCCCATCAGCTACACGAGTTTATCATTTCACTCACACACGTGTATCGAGCGCCTTCTTCTCCAGGCGTTTCTCTGGGGATAGAGAGCCCCAAATGTCTCTACCCTCGGGAAGCCTGCAATGCGGTGGGAAAAACAGTGAAAAATAAGTTCGTCGATAAAATATAATGTCAGGTGGGGATAAATGCTGTGAAGAATAATGAAGTAAGGTAAAGTGAGGGAGAGAGTTTGTGGGTGGGAGATGGTGA
This sequence comes from Tarsius wallacei, assembly GCA_963574415.1. Lineage (NCBI taxonomy): Eukaryota > Metazoa > Chordata > Mammalia > Primates > Tarsiidae > Tarsius > Tarsius wallacei. The sequence continues at coordinate 1,712 of CAUYQG010190204.1, read as the reverse complement.
CTATCTCAGCAGTCAGGGAAGACCGCTCTGAGGCGGAGACATCTGTGCAGAGAACTGAGTGGAGTTGGGGGTCAGGCGAGCCCCGGGGGGACAGCACATGAAAGGCTCCCGGGGCAGAGGCTGGCGTCTTGGTCATAAAGGCCAGGGCGGCTGGAGCCAGGAGGTGCGCATGAGGAGGTGAAGTCAGAAAGAGAGGGGCTGGGCGGGGCAAGGAGGCCACGGCAAGGAGAAGGGGCCGGTGAGGGCAGCCACAGCAGGAGTGCCCCAGAGTGGAAAGCCTTCTGGGAGGGCCTGGCTTCCTGGAGGAAGGGAGACACACAGGTCAGAAGAAAGGATAGAATGAGAAAGACACATTTTCTGGGTGTGGCGTAAATTCATCAGAGCCACATTCGGTGTTGTGATTTGCAAAGGGCCGGGTCCAGCCACAGCTGATGCCTACCAGCCCTGACCCGCTCGGCGTGAACGTTGAAAGTGAAGCAGCTCTGAGAATTCCCCTCTGCTGCACCTTTTATGCACACACCTTTGTTGTCGCTGTTGTTTATCTGCAGAAGGGAATAGACAAGGAATTCTACCTACTGTTCACAGTCTTCGATGAGAATCTGAGCAGGTATCTTGACGAAAACATTCAAAAGTTTACCTGGCGTCCCTTCAGCGTTCAAAAAGAAGACAAAGAGTTCGTGAAATCCAACCGGATGCATGGTATGACACCCACCGTTCTCTCCTGTGAATGCAAGGCTTGATTGCCCTGGAAGCGAAAATGGTGGAATGTTTTAGTGATCTTAATTTTGGTTTCTTGACTGTCGTTCGTGGTCCCAAGTAAGTTATTTCATGCCTTCAGCTTCACCAGGTTTGGCAAAACCTCCCTATCTCCCAGAGAGGTTGCGAGACGTAATTCTTCTAAAACACGTTATCAGTCTTAGCTGAAGCAGCACCAAATCTAAACTAGCAAAGACCACAGTGCATCACAAGTGTAGAAAAGCACCCACAAAATGCTCCCTTGAGTTCACAATGACGTCATTTAGCCTGATAACCAAGGTGAGAATAGGATGAAAACTTTCCACAGCAAAGCATTCTGCTGCAGTGCCACGACTGACTGCTGATTGTCTCCATTTGCAAACCGCTAGCTGTTCCTATCCCAGATCTTCGTTTGGGAGGAAAGACTTAGTTGTCCCTCCCGCTCTCTCTGTGTATCGAGGGTTGCGACAGCAAGCCACCTGCTAATGGCTCGCGAGTGACACAGCGTGCTCCTCAGTCTGGGCACGTTGCCTGACGCGGCAGAGGAACGAGAGTTCAGGCTCAGTGTCTGCGGGAGGGTGCAGCCAGCAGAGGGGCCTGACGCAAGTAGTGTGGGATAACTGGGGCCAGCCTTCTTGTCTGAAGGCCCGGCGAGTACCTGTGTATTGCTTTTGTGGAAGATGAACAAAACAGCCCCCAGCCTTCCTCCCTGTCATGGAGGTCCAAAGACGCCCAAGGCCATGCGTTCCCCACGGCAACCGGGTCACAGACCCGCCGGTACCAGATGCCCACATCCGACAGTCCCTGCTGGGCCAGTGGAAAGTTTGGGGCAGGGCGCTTTCAGCACACCTTCTACCGGAAGCTTTGCCACGGCTAGAGATAAAATTTGATTCTGAACTTCTTAGTAGACAATAAAAAAGGGAAACCAAGCTAGACATGAGGAAATATAGCAGTTCCTTAGTGAAGACACTGAATTG
>CAUYQG010190202.1:0-18275 GCA_963574415.1 Tarsius wallacei | reverse complement strand
GCCTTCCGAATGATTGAAAGAAACTTTTACATCTTTTCTTCCAAAATAAAAGTAACAAGCTGACTGTGATTCTTAAGTTGAGACCAGAGCAGCAGACAGGTCTCACTTTAAAGTCTTCTTTTTTTTCTTTTCCTTTTTTTTCTTTTTTTTTTTGCACAGGGCATGACTTGAATTAGTTTTATTTTTCTTAACTTTAAAAATATATATGAAAATGTATATTAAAATGTTCTCTAAATTAAAAAAAGAATTAAAAAAACAAAAAACAACAAAAAAAATCGGGTGGCACCTCAGTTACTTCACTGGGAGATCTCTGAATGTCAGCATCTGGAAGCCTCTTACTGATGTGTCTACTGACTCAGAAAAAAATCCACTAATCTCTAGTCTGCCACATATAAGCCTGGCTGCCAACATCCTAGGAGTTTCATGGAAAACAGAATCTGGAGGTGGATAAAGGAGAAGTCTCACTAATCCTTCCATTTTTCAGCATGGGACCCCCATTCCTGGATATATATGATGTCCCTGAGTACAGAGTTCTCTAGTTCAACCGTTCCTGTTTTCTGCTCAAAAGATAGTAGCAGCAGCTCATTGACTGCAGGGATCTAACTGCTTCTGGGCAAAATTTTTAAGCAGTCTTCACGTTATTCATTCTTCTAATTTCCAGTCTTCCCTGGTTCCTGGGACTTTCTAAATAACCTGTAGTATATATTTTGACATTAGGGCAACTGCATTTCTAGTTTAGGTTTCTGTTTTTCTTTATCTGCTAAACTGGTTACTGGTCCATCTGTTTTGCAAAACAGCATTTTGTTGCTGTTATCTCCACTCCCATTTTTTGATTTTTGAAGAGTTATGTCTTTTGTAATTCCTTAATTATCATTCTAGTGAGGGTTGGGAAGAAGTAGGTGTAAACTCATTTAATAAACCTAAAAAATGAAGTTCTTTGGGAAGTACTCCTTCATGGTCTTCTATGGGACATATGTCGGTTATCAAAACAAAAGACAGTTCTTTTTTTCTTTCTTTTTTTCCTTTTAATTATTTTTATTTTAAAGATGTGGTGTACAATTCAGGGTTAGGTATACAAATGTTCATTATGCAGGTACCCTTGTTGATGAGGTGTGCCCCTCCCTCCCCTGGCAGTTTCCCTCAACTGCCAATCCCACCCTCTTTCCCCTGGCAGTTTCCCACTACTGCCAATCCCTTTCTTATAGTATTATGATAATTGTTCAAGGTCCGCTTATGAGTGAGTACATATGGTACTCTGTTATTTGTTTCTGTGGTAGATCACTGAGTATGATAGACTCTAAATCCACCCAAGTTGCTGTGAAGTCTGTATGTTTGTCTTTCCTTATGGCTAGATTTTTTTTAAGGATTTAATTCTTTTTCAGTTGGATGAAACTAACCGGGGTCCTGCTTTCTCCTATTCAGGGGATAAACAAGTGACCCATGCTGAGCCAGTTTGTTTAGCTCTCCCTGAGATTTGAAACATCAGAAGAGTTTACCTCTTCATAATTCACATTGTCATAAGATAGTTTTTGTGAAAGAATTAGGGGACTGAGACCCAAATATCAGTAAGCTATTGCTGCAAAACCAAGAAATCACAATATATCAATGGCAAGTCATAAGCATTTACTTCTTGCTCATGTGTCTGTGGGTTGTCTCAAGTGACTCTTCTACAAGCTGCAGATTTAGCTGGGGCCCAACCTAGAATGGCAGAGACTAACTAGGTTATATTTTTTCTCATGATAATGGCAAAATGCTGTAGGAAAAACCCAACTTTATACGCTCATTTTAAGCCTGTGCTCATGTTACTTTTAATATCCCATTGGCCAAAGCAAGTCAATTAGCCAAAGCCCATGGTCAAAAGACAGGGCATGCCACCAACCAGGAGGCCATGGCAAGAATGTGAATGTGTGATATTACTGTGGGAGAATGGAAAATTTGGAGTAATATTTCAATCTATCAGTCTTTCCTTGATGGTCATGGTTATCCTTTTTTTCCATATTCCCTCCAGCCTCACCCAATCATATCAGGCCCCAAGGTCCAGGATCTTGTGGTATATGTCAAGTCTGGATATAGTTTCCTTTGAGTCAAAGACCTATGAATGATAAAGGCAATTTTATTGTATCTTACACACTTAACGTACAATTGTGGAGTAAAGATACAATAACAGAAATGAACATTTATATTACAAAGGGAAAAAGTAGTAGGTACATAGCAGTTACTGCTCAGTAGTGGTTCTCAAATCCTGCTGAGCAAATATTTCTGGATCCCTCTATCCTGGGACAAGGAATATTTCTTGATTATTTCTCAGTTATTTTCTTTAGGAGTTGTATCCTAACCTATTGCTTTTTTATTTTTAATTTTAGAATCATGGGGTACCTGTTAGGATTTGTGACATCGTTATATTGCATGAAGGCAAGGTTTAGGCATCAGAGAAGACTGACCCACCCCATCAGTGGTGAGCATGGTACTCAGTCAGTGGTTTTGCATTCCTTATTCCTACTCCTTCCTTTCTTTTTTAGCAGTGTCTGGTGTATGTTGTTCCCATGCTTGTGTCTGTGTGTGTCCAGTGTTTGAACCCTTTTATGAGTGAGAATATGCAGTATTCAGTTTTCCATTTCTGTGGTAATTCACTTAGAATGATGGCCTCCAGCTGCATTCATGTCACTGTAAATGCTATGATTTCATTCTTTTTTATGACCGTGTAGTATTATATAGTACGATGGGGGACACCCAAAATCCTGTGTTTTATTTTAAAATGTGTATTTATTCTTACCTGTTTAAACTTCAGTAATCTTTAAAGTACTCTCCATTTGATACAGTACACCTAGTGAGATGCTTCTTCCATTGCTCAAAAAAGTTTTGAAATTGTTGATTTCGATGCCTTTTTTGTTTCGCTTCTTCCATATTGGCAAATCTTTTCCCTTTGAGGACTTTTTTCATTGGGGGAAACAAAAAAAAGTTGCTTGGGGTGAGATTGGGTGACTAGGGAGGGTGAAGCATGGGGGATCATGCTGTTTTGGGTTAAAAAATGAAGAACAATTAGTGCAGCACGGGCAAGTGAGCCTGTAAATCACTCATCATGAAATGGGCAAGTGTGTTGAAAGAATCTCCCCCGCCAAAAAATTCACTGAAGCCAAGTGCAGCCTCTCACAACAACACTAGCTGGTATACTGATGCCAATGGGCTCCTAGAACACTTACCAAGCAGGGGAGGCCTGTACTACAAAAGGCCTGCCCTCCAATAAATAATTCTGACTTTTTGGGGGGGGTCTTTGGGTACACCCTCATATATGTGTACCACATTTTCTTAATCCAGTCCACCAACAACAGGCATTGAGGATGGTTCCATGTTTTGTATTGTGAATAGTGATGCAATAAGCATACAAGTGCAGGTGTCTTTTTGGTAAAATGATTTATACTCCTTGGAGTATATTTCCAGAAGTGGGATTGCGGGGTCAAATGGTAGCCCTATTTTTAGTCATTTGAGAAATCTCCAAACTGCTTTCCACAGGGTCTGCACTAACTTTCATTCCCACCAAACGTATAGAAACATCCCCTTTTCTCAGCACCCTTGCCAACATCTATTGTTTTTTGGCTTTTTAATGATAGCCATCCTTTCTGGTGTGAGATGGTATCTCATTGCACTTTTTATTTGCATTTCTCTGATAGTTAGTGAAACTGAGCTTTTTTAAAAATCATGTTTGTTGTCTGCTTGTATGTCTTCCTTGGAGAAGTATCTGTTCATGTCCTTTGCCCACTTTTTAATGGAGTTATTTAGTTTTTTTCCTACCGATTAATTTAAGTTCCCTATAGATTCTGGATATTAGGTCTTTGTCAGATGCATAGTTTGCAAATATTCACTCTCATTCTGTAGATTGTCTCTTTACTCTCTTGATGGTTTCTTTTTGCTGTACAGAAGCTTTTTAGTTTGATAAAGTCCTACCTGCTGATTTCTATTTTTGCTGTATTTGCTTTCGAGTGTTTGAATATGAATTTATTGCCTAGGCCAATAGCCATTTAGGGTGTTCCCTGGATTTTCTTCTTGTAGTTTGAAGTTTTATGTTTAAGTACTTGATCCATTTTGAGTCAATTTTTATATACGATGATAGGTAGGGGTCCAATTTATTTTTCTGCATGTGGTTATGTGGTTTTCCCATCATCATATGTTAAATAGGGTGTCCTTTCCCCAGTGTTTGTTTTGTCAGCTTTGTCAAAGATGAGCTGGTCGTAGGTTGGTGATTTTATTTCTGAGTTCTCTGTCCTGTTCCTTTGGTCTGTGTGTCTAGTTTTGAACCAATACCATGCTGTTTGGGTTAATGTAGCCTTGGAGCAAAATTTGATATTGTCCTTCAAGTTCTTGGTTCTGCACACTGGAAGGTTCTTACTTTTTTATCTTCACCCAGCTTCTTACTTTTACAAGATTGAAGAGTCAGAGGTCATTTTATACCTCATAGAGTCTACATGTCTTTTAGTCCTGACTGGTGACACTTTTGCCAATAAAATTATCTCAAAGCAATATGAATCTCTTCTATGATTCCATTTAACTCAATGTGTCAAAAACATACCACAAATCTTTTGAAGACATGCCTTTCTCTCTAAAGTTAATTACAGGTAATTTGGGTTTATCATGTTTTTTTGAGCTATGCACTAAACCTTTTGCCCAGCCATAAATATCTACTAAGACAAATCCTTAATTCTTTAAGAGATCTTCATAGAGTGTTATAACTTTACCCTTGATTTGGTTTGTTCTCTGAGACTGTATAGTAATTGTCATGTCTTTGACCTTACAACTTCTCATACTAGATTTCTTCTAAATTCTTGCAAACTGACCAGTTATTTCTTCAGTTTAGCTCTTTCAAGTAATACCTTAAAAATGCAGCTAATAGTAACAACTCATCTTTCAATATTCTTCCTCAAAACTTCTTTGCCTAATGCTATAATTGTATTAAATACATTTTCTGTCTTACAAGTTTTCTGAGGCAACAATTATACCAAATGTTTTGCATTATATAATACATATCACCATTTTCCAGCCTTCACTAGCAGTTTCCTTGCAGCCCACAGCCAATGGCACATATTTGAAATTTTGTTGTGGTAGTACCCTACATTTGGTACTAATTTGTGTTCTAGTCAGCTATTGCTGTGTAATGCCCCTCCACACACACACCACACACACACTAACCTCAACAACATACAAGACATTTATTTCTCACTTATGCATCTGTGGGTTGGCTGAGGTAGCTCTGTTTTCACTTTCTTATTCTGCAGTCAAAGTTGGAGGGGCAATGGTTCCCTGGAATATGTTTTTTCATGTTTGTTGGTGGCACACAAGAAAAAGCACAAGAAGGCAAGTCCAACTACTCAAACAACATTACAAATCTTTGCTGATATTAGACGTGTTTTGTTACTATAACACTGACTGAGCTAAGTCAGACAGTGAAGAAGAGTATACTTACCATGAGGCCAAGGAACAGGGTAGGCTTTAATACTAGCATGTGAGAGTGAGAAATTGCTACCATTAATTCAAATGTCAGAATCTCTCTGAAGTACACATTTCGCTAGGAAGCCTTTCTTTTCAGAAGTACTTCCATTCCATGCCTTTGAAGAAAAAATTCATTTTTAAAAAATGTTATCTCTTCCTTCACTGAGCAATTTCCTTGTAGAAAAGTAACTAATAATTTATTTCATGTCCCCATATGTTCAGGGAAGCAAATAGAGAATCAAAATAAAAGTTTAATTTTGCACATCAGAAGTACTATAGAAATTCTGTAACACAAGTTTACAGAAATCATGGGAATAGTACAGAGAGTGGATGGAGCATGCTTGACAGTACTTGATGAAGGAGAGAAGACACGATTTTAGATTTTACTGGATGTTTTTACTCTGAATTCAATGTACTAGGAGTCACATAGGTATGACATAGCCCATTTGCTGGGTTGGGGAATTTACAAGCACAGACCCTTTATTCACAGACTCCAGTGGAAAGTAACGTGTATAAAATCCATAGAGCAGTGTCAAAGAAAGAAGTCAAAGTATCTGGATGAGAGAACTTATGAAACAGGTCAACCTATTTATATGATTCTCCCTTGCTCTATGTCTTCCAAGAACTTAAGAAGGTTTAGAAAATACTTGTTTCTTCAAACATTTGAGGCATACCTGTACAGGACATACCAGCATATATTTTAAACATAAAATATATTTTTATATTTATATTTTAACTTATTTTATTTTAAAAGTATACACTGACTATTCCCGCAAAACCATGGTTGGTGCAGAAAGTCACTACAATCAAAAAGAGCTCCTTGGTTGAAACAGGAAGATGCCCTCTCCACGTTGCAAAGTTGGTAAGAATAACAATTTGAACTTGGTTTAAGTTACTTTAACTTTTACTAAAGACCACATCAGCAAACCACAAGTTAGTGAGTGGTACACTGCACCAATGCCTTATGGTTTCACATAGAGGCACTCGGAATTTTCTGGTTAAAGCATTCCAATCATACTAGGTGAGGACTCTGACTCCACCAGGTTGTTGGATGTCAGTTACTGTTTTTTTGTTTTGTTTTGTTTGTTTTATACCATTAACCTAAGGGAGGGGTCACATCTGCACTCAAATGTCCATTTGTTTCTAAATGAATGAAGTTCTACACATTCTTCCATGTTCTGTTTCTTCCTGGTCATGGCTTACATGGGAGGCAGAGTGACAGAAGCCAGGGAACCTCACTGAAACATCACAGATCAAATAGGCATAGTAATACTGGGCAACAAGAGCTGGATGGTAAAATAACCTGACTTTTGGAGACTCTACTAAAGCTAATTACATGGGTTTTGAAAATGAAATAGATATACCATTGAAGGCTTGTTATATTTTTAGAATACATAAGCAGGAGTTCTAATGAACAGAAAGTCATAGCTCTTTACCTAATTTCCAGACATGATTCCATCACAGACTCAGAATCCTCATTATGAAGGAGAGGTTAGATTTTTTTTTTTAGGATAAATACTGCTATAATAACCACAAATGAGGTACATGAGCTTTCTTCCAAATCTTTGCCTAAGAAATGTAGAACAATTTACACAGTTTAAATATTTCTGTGGAAAAATGCTGTGATGAGATGTTTATAAAACAATTTCGGGAACTATTGATACTTGTTCTGAGCTGATACTATATCCTGAGGAATACCAACTGCCAATGCTTTCGACCAGTCAGAGGAAGAGTTTCTGAGACTCAAGAAACAATTGAATCTTGTCAAGTTTGCTTCAGAATAGGCCAAGCAATTCTCCAAACTCACATGGTTGTTATATTCCTGGTTCTTGAATGTATTTTTGGCAAAGGTATTATCAACAACTGATATAATTTATTTTTTCTAAATCATTCAAAGAAAACCTTTTCTTTCTTTTAAATGCCAGCTTCAACATTATTTAGAGAATACTCTCATATTTTTCCTAGGACTCTGATTTGTTAGCGTTTCTGATATAACATACTTTCCTGATTATTCACGTTGGCTTTTCTTCTCTGAGTGTGTTTGAACTAATCAGCATTCTTTTTTTTTGAAATGGTGCCCAGAATAGCATGGGTTATTCCAGAGATGATGTGAAAAGGGAACATACTTGGGGATTACTAGTTCTTGTGAAAGAGGCATTATTAATGTAGATAATATGAAAGTTTGTGTATAAAGATACATCATTTTTCATCTTCAACTTATGGCTAGTTAAAGGTCCAGAGATTTTTTTCACTTCATTTACTAACAAGACAGCTTGTAAAATAGATTTTTTTTAAAGAAAAAGATTGGTAGTAGTTGGAAACTGCCAGGAGGTTGGGGGTGGGGAAGCAGGATTGGCAGTAGTGGGAATCTGTGGGGATAGGGGGGCACACCTCATCAACAAGGGTACCTGCATAATGAATATTTGTATACCTAACCCTGAATTGTACCCCACATCTTTAAAATAAAAAAATTAATAAAAAACTTCTTCTCAGATTACAGATTAAAAAAGTAACGTATGTAGCTGGGCATGGTGGCTCACACCTGTAATCCCAGCAGTTTGGGAGACTGAGGTGGGAGGATTACTTGAGCCCAGGAATTCAAAACCTGCCTGGGCCACATTTATGAGATTCTGTCTCTACAATAAGTAAGAAAATAAATAAATAAATAAATACATACATACATAAATAAATGTAACATATGCTTACAAATAAAAGTCAAAAATATGAAAAAATGAAGAAAAATTATAAATTTTTCTAAAATTGTAAAAAGTGGTGTTTTTCTTAACAATGCTTTCTCTTTATGATTTTAAAAATACAAGCATGATTATAAAATTGTCCACACTAATTCTAAAATTATTTTTTAAATGTATATACAATCTTACTAACGGTAGAAAAAAATTAATTCAGGAAAGTATAAAGAAGACAGCTTTTACCACACATTATGTTGAGTGTCTTTGCTTGTGTTTATCTGCCATCTGAATATCTTCTTGGGTAAAATGTTTGCCAAAATATTTTGTTCATTTAAAAAATCAGGTTGTTTATTATTACTGAGTTCTGAACACCGTTTTTATATTTCAGATATAGGTTCTTGATCAGAAACATGTTTTGCAAATACTTTCTCCTAGTATGTGACTTGTCTTCTCATGTTCTTAAGCAGTGTCTTTCAATGAGAAAGCATTCTAAATTTTGACAAACTGTTGTTTATCAATTTTTTCTTCATGGATTGGGATTTGATGTCATATCTAATAAGTCTTTGCTTAATCTAAAGTACCAAATATTTTGTTCAATGTTTTCTTCTAGAATATTTTACACCTAACTTTATTATTCATTTTTATTTAATTTTCATATATAGTGTGAGGTATGGGTCAAGATATAAAAAATTTTTGCATCTGAATGTTCAATTCATTCAGATCACTTGTTGAAAAGATTAACTTTTTTCCGCTGAATTTTCTTTGTACTTTTGTCAAATATAAATTGATTTTTTTATGTGTGAGTCTTATATTTGAACTCTATTCTGTTACAGTGATTTATGTGTCTACCCTTTTACCAATATTACACTGTCTTGATTAACTTTGCTTTATACATTAATCTTGATTTATACATCTTGACTAATGTAAGTCTTGAAATGGGATATTTAAGTCCTCCAGCTTTGTTATTTTCAAAATTATTTCAGCCTTTGTAGATCCTTTAAGTTTAGAATTAGCTTGTCAATTTCTAAAATGAACATCATAACAACACTGATACTTGCAAATCATCAACAAGAAATATCTCTTATTTGCTAAGGTCTTTGATTTCTGTCATTAGTGGCTTGGAGTTTTCAGTACACAGATCATAAACACATTTTGTTAAATTGATACCAGAGTATTTTACATTTTTGGTGCTATTACAACAGCACTGTTTGAAAATTTTCAGTTTTCAATGGTAATATTTAGACTGTAGATGGAAACATGATTTATTTTGTTTATTGAATTTGCATTGCCCTTCAATTCATTGACCTTGCCAAACTTATTTATTAGTTTTAATATTTTATTGTTTATTCTTTGGAATTTTCTAAACATACAATAACACCATTGCAAAAGTAAACATTTTTGTGTTTTCCATTCCAATCTCTATATCTTTTTTGTATTTCTTGTATTGTGCTTATAATTTCCTGTGTATCTAATAAGAGTAGTGAGAGTGGACATCCAGTGTTGTTCCTGATCTTAGGGGCAAAACTTTCAGTCTTTTATCATTAATTGTGATGTTAGTAGGTCAGTTTGTAGATATTCTCCCTCAGTTTGAGGAAGTTTCCCACTATTCTTAACACCCTGAGAGTTTTTATTATGGTTAGATTATTAATTTTATATAATGATTTTCTGCACCTCTTGAGACAAGCATTTGTTTTTTTCTTCTTTTGTCTAATGATGTGATGAATTTATTTAATTAACTTTGGAATGTTTTACTACTATTGCATGCTGAGATAAATATCACTTGGTCATGATATGTTACCTTTTTTTACATATTGCTGAACTGCAACTGCTACCAACCTGTTGAATATTTTTGTATCTGTGCTCATGAAGGATATTTGGTCTGTAGTTTTCTTGTAATATCTCTGTTTGTAACATCAGGTAATGCTGGCCTCATAAAATGACCTGAGTAGCATTCCCTTCTCTTTTATTTTCCGGAAAAAAATTTGTATAATTAAGTTATTTTTTCTGAAACATTTGAGAAAATTTGTCAGTGCAGCTATCTGGGTTTGAACAACTTTTTCTTTGAATATTCTAAACCACATATTCAATTGCTTTAAGATATATTAGATTATTCAAGATATCTATTTCTTCTGCAGTGAGTATGACTGGTGTATCTTTCAAGAAAGAAACATGTATGATTCATTTTTGATAGTTATAAATGTCTGTAGGAAATTTTCTGTTCTTCATTTCTAGAACTGGTAGTTTGTGTCTTCTCTCCTTTTATCTTGGCCAATATTGCTAGTCAGCTATTAATTTATTGATTTTTTCCCCAAAGGATCAGTTCTTTGGTTCATTGATTTTTTTCTTTGCCTCTCTTTTACTGTTTTTCTGTTTTATTGGTCACTATAATTGTAATGTATTTTGAAGTTAGGTAGTGTAATGGCTCTAGCTGTGTTGTTGTTGCTCAGGATTGTCTTGGTTATTCTCACTGTTTTTTAATTTATACAAATTTTAGAAATTTTTTCTATTTCTGTGAAAAATGACACTGTTATTTTGATAGGGATTGCTTCTTTTGATCCACAAACATTAATATATATTTCTATTTGTTTTTGTTTTCTTTAATTTCATTAATCAGTGTTTTTCTTGTAGAGATCTTTCATTTCCTTGGTTAAGCTTATTACTAGTTTTTTTTTTGGCAGCTATTGCAAATGGGATTATCTTTGTGATTTTTATTCAGCTATTTCATTATTGGTGTATAGAAATGTTGCTAATTTTTGTGTGTTGATTTTGTATCCTGCAACTGTACTAAATTTGCTTATCCACTTTAGGAGATTTTTGGAAAGTCTTTAAAAAGAAACAATAAGATCATGTCATGTGCAAAGAGGGACAATTTAACTTCCTCTTCTAATTTGAATGTCTTTTTAAAAAAAATCTTGCCTGAATTCTCCAGCTAGGACTTCCAGTACTATATCAAATAGGAGTGGCGAATGTGGAAATTCTTGTCTTGTTCCAGTTCTTAGAGGAAAGACTTACAACTTTTCCTCATTCAGTATGATGTTAGCTGTGAGCTTATTATATATTGCCTTTATTATATTGAGGTATATTATTTCTATGCCTGGTTTCTTGTGAATTTTTATCATGAAGGGATGTTGAATTTTATCAAATGATTTCTCTGCATCTATTGAAATGATCATATAGTTTTTGTCCATCATTCGATTCATGGGATGCATCACACTTCTTGATTTTCATATGTTAAATCATCCTTATATCCTTTGGATGAACCCCATCTGATTATGGTATATTACCTTTTTGATATGATGTTGAATTTGGCCTGCTAGTATTTTGTTGAGAATTTTTGCATCTACGTTCTTCATAGGTATTAGACTGTAGTTTTCTTTTTTTGTCGTGTCTTTGTCTGGTTTTGATATCAGGATAATGCTGGCCTTATGAAATGCATCAGTGAGAATTTCCTCTTCTTTAAATTTTTTGGAATAGTTTAAGGAAGATTGGTATTAGTTTTTCTTTATAATGTTTGGTAGAGTTTGGTAGTGAATTTATCCAACCCTGGGCTTTTCTTTCTTGAAGACTTCTTATTTCTCCAGTTGTTCTATTCATTATTGGTTTGTTCTGGTTTTCTATTTCTTTCTGATTCAATCTTGGTAGATTGCATGTTTATTCAGGAATTCATTCATTTCTTCTAGGTTTTCCAGTTTGTTAGCACATAGTTGTTCATAATAGTCTCTGATGATCTTTTGTATTTGTGTGGCATCAGTTATAATATCTCCTTTTTCATTTCCAATTTTGTTTGAGTCTTCTCTCCTCTTGTTTCATTGATTCTTTGTGTTTTTTAGTCTTTATTTCATTTAGTTTTGCTCTGATAGTTTCTGTTTCTTTACATCTGCTAATTTTGTGTTTAGTTTGTTCTTCATTTTCTAATTTCTTGAGGTACATCATTAGATATATTTTATTTGAAATCTTTCTACTTTTTTGATGTGTTTATTGTTATAAAATCCCTTCCTAGTATTGCTTTTGCTATATCCCATAAGTTTTGTTATGTGTTTCTATTTTCATTTGTTTTAAGAAATTATTTATTTCCATCTTAATTTCTTCATTGACCCAGTGGTCATTCAGAAGCATGTTGTTTAATTTTTATGTATTGGTATAATCTTCAAAACTCCTTTTTTATTGATTCTTAGTTTTATTACATTGGGGTCTGAAAAGATTCTTGATATGATATCAATTTTTTAAAATGTGTTGAGACTAGTTTTGTGGCCTGACATGTTGTCTATCCTGGAGAATGTTCCATGTGCTATTGAGAAAAATGTGTATCTGCAGTTGTTAGATAAAATATTCTGTAAATATCTGTTTGGTTCATTTGATATACAGTCCAGTTTAAGTCCAATGTTTTTTCTTTGATTTTCCATCTAGATAAACTGTCTAATGCTGTGAGTGGGATGTTGAAGTTCCTCACTATCACTGTCTTGGAGTTTTTCTCTCTCTTTAGAACTAGCAATATTGGCTTTATGTATCTGAGTGCTCCAGTGTTGGGTACATAAATATTTACAATTGTGATACCCTCTTGCTAGATTGATCCCTGTCTCATTATATAATGACCTTCTTTATCTGTTCTTACTATATTTGACTTAAAGACTGTTTTATCTGATATAAGTGTAGCTATTCCTGCTCACTTTTGGTGTCTATTTGTGTGGAATATCATTTTCCATCCCTTTGCTTTTGGTCTAAATGTGTCTTTACAAGTAAAGTGTTTTTCTTGTAGACAACACAGCTAGATCATGTTTTTTAAAAAATTCATTCAGCCAGTCTCTGTCTTTTAAATGGAAAATTTAATAAATTTACATTTAAAGGCATTATGGATATATGATATTTTGTTCTTGTCATTTTGTTCATTGCTTTCTAGTTGCTTCAGATATTTTTTGTTTCTTTTTTCTTTTATTGTTTGTCATTGTAATTAGGTGGTTTTCTGCTGTGGTAACACGTGAGTCATTTAATTTCTTCATTTATGTGTTTGCTTTACCGGTAAGTTTTGTACTTTCATGATGATAAATGCCATCATTTTGCCTCCAGGTTTAAGATTTCCTTAAAGTTAGTCTAATGGTGATGAATTTCCTCAGCTTTTGCTTGTATGGAAATGAACTTATTTATTTCTCACTTATGAAGAGTAATTTTGCTGGATGTTGTGTCCTTGATAGTATTTTCTCTTAACACTTAATATATCATCCCATTATCTCCTAGCCTGTAAGGTTTGTGCTGAGAAATCCACTGTCAGTCTGATGCGGGTTCCCTTATGGGGTGACTAGACATTTTTATCTTATTTTTAGAATTCTCTCTTAGTCTTTGACATTTTGATTTTAATGTGTTGTGGAAAAGACCTTTTTTGCATTGTATCTGTTTAGGAATATCAGAATTTTCTGAGAATTCTGAATTCTTTTTCTATGATTTTGTACATTTTGCTTTTGTTTTCGGTTTGTTTGTTTGAGACATGGCCTCATTCTGTCACCCAGGGAGTGCAGTGGCACAATCCCCAACTTACTGCACTCTTGACCTCCTGACCTCAAGTTATCCTCCTGTCTCAGCTTCCCAAGTAGCTGGGACTACAGGCATGTACCACCACATCTGGGTTTCTTTCCTTTCTTTCTTTCTTTTATTTTTTTGTAGAGACAAGGTCACACTATGTTGCCTAGGCTGGCCTTGAACTCCTGGGCTCAAGCAATCCTCCCGCTTTGGCCTCCCAAAGTGCTGGGATTACAGGAGTGACCTACCTACCATACCTGGTCATGTATTTGTTTTTGATTGGGATCTGTTGCCAGAGAATTGTGTTCCTTTTAAGATGTCTTATTTCCTTGTTTTGTTATATATTTTTATGTTGATATTTGCACAGCTGGTGTAATAGCTGAATCTTTCAATTTTTGAAATTTGCTTTCATGGGGGAGGACTTTTTGCTAAATGTGTGTCTATGGTGTTGGTTGGGTGGACACTTTGATTCTGGGTTTGTGTAGTAGTGTAGTTGTAAACAGAATCAGTGGTATCTGTGATTTCCTTGGTGACTTAGAGTACAGTTATTTGTGGAGTCTGTGGTGAAATTTTTCTGAAGACTAGGAATCCAGGTAGGCTAGTTTTCCGGTTCCATTTATGCCAGTGTTGGGCTAACCATACCTGTCCTTGGGTGCCAGGGCAGCATACACAAGCACCAGGGTTAGCAGGTCCCAGTGTGCCAATTCTTGGGCCTCGTCACAGCTTACTTAGATGCTAGTAATGGCAGCAGTGACTCAGGCAGCTAAAAGTTCTCAGATCCCTGGGTAGCCAGTATGGCATGGGCAATGGTGGAGACAGAGGCTGGACAACTCTCTGGGTCCCAAATTGTGTATGCTGGTGTTGGCAGTGCCAGCAGTGGGCTGAACAGGCCAGTCTCCAGGTCTGGAGATGGCGCGTGCAAGTAGGGGTCAGCTGTGGAGTTAGTAGTAGCTGGGTGGGTAGGTGCTTCAGGCCCCTAGAAAGACAGTTTAAATGCCAATCTTTTTGGATTGGATTGGCCCCTGGCTTCTGGACTGTGTGCTCTGGTATGGTGGCAGGGTGGGGGTGGGGGCCTGTTGAGCTGAGATGGGCAGGCTTGTCCTCATGGCCCCTGATTCTGGGAACCTATCTTGAAAAAATTTTGCAAAAGCAAAGATTGATCCCCAAAGATATTCATCAAAGCAACGTATTCTAATAGTGGAAAATGAAATGCATCCTAATTGTTCAACAAGATGGGAATTTGGGACACTTCTCAAAAGGTTCAAGGAAAACATTGCCCACTTTTGGGGAAGAATGGTCAATAGTTAGAAACAGTCCTCTCTGCCAAGACTTTAATATCCAGAGCTAGCAGACCCATGGGTACTGGATTATGCTAGCTGGATGGCAGAGTTGTGTTAGTTCATTTCAAACCAAGTGTTTTAATTACAACTAAAAATCTCGGGGGTTTAATTTAAAAAGTTTTTTAGCAGGCTTTGAACAGTTCCTGGGACCTCATTATTGTCAGCTATCCTCATCATGGGCCTATGTGGAGGGAGTTTAGGGAAAAGAGAGAGGACACCAAGGGAGAAAGGAGGAAGAGAAGTGTATACAAGAGAAAAACCCAAAGGAAAGTGGGAGCAGAGCTTTAGTGAAAACCCAACTGGGCAATTTGCATCAGTGAGTTTAAGCCTGAGAAAGAAAATAGCCCAGGGAAATGCCGTGGGAATCTGAGTTTGCTTGGCTCCTCAGAGGTAACATTTACAACAGAAGTCGCAGTACAACCCCTGGCAAGTACTCAACACCTTTCTGTGCACAAATGTGGACACATTGGAATTTATAATTTTACTAGTTAGTGAAACCTGCATTTACTCTGCTGAGTACTGAGAAAAAATAAAGTATAACCCCATTTTTTAATCCCCAAAGAAATAATTACTTTTAAAAACACGCACAGTGGAATGCTGAATTCTAATACTCAATTTTAATTATATTTATTCCCAAATTTAAAAATGTCTAAGCTGAAAGTTTAGAGTTATTTTGCTTATTTGTTTTACAAATAAGGAAAATGATACCTAGGGAAAATCTCAAGCTAGTAGAGAAAGGAAGGAGATGCTTTATTTCCTGACTCCTATTTTAACTCATGTTCTACCATTCTGTACTGTTTTCTAGTTCTTTCTGAGTTTATTTATTCAACAAATACGGAGAACCTTTTAGTGCAATGCACTATTTGGCCATTGTGGAAAGTGACAAAGATGTAACACGAATGAATGATATTTTCTAGAAGTATATACTCTGGATATACCTTATACTTATACTTTGCATTAAATCCTACTCAGCTCACGATGGTTTGAAACATCAAGTAGTTTTTACAGTCAGTCAGAGGAAAGGAGAAAACGAATGAACATAGATACCATTTGGACTTCCAGGGATTCCAAGAATTGAGTGGAATTCTTGGAGGAAAAGGCTGTCAGGTTGTCCTAAGGAAACTATAGGTGTGAATATACCTAGTGTATCACTCAGGGATCTTGGTTGGCAAGCAACAAAAAAGAAAGCCTTGGCTAACTCTGCAGGGAAGGAATTTACTAGAAGTGATTTGGGTAGCTCTCATAACTGATGGAGAGTGTGAGAACCAAGCCTAAATGAACTAGGACTTAGAATCTAGATGTTCAGAAGTACAACAAAAACTATGCTATGATAAGAGTTTGGTTGTGATGGTCTGGATGCCATCAACAGACTTAATCTCACACTTTTATACCCTTTTTGTGCCATCCTTAAAAAATTCAGCGGCCTACTAGACTTGGACTGATTACACTCTAGCGCCAAGAGTTGAGGAGGAGTCTGTTATATATTCGGCAGTTTTAACTGGTGCACTGTGAGAAAGGACCTTGTCTTCCA
The DNA here is from genome assembly GCA_963574415.1 of Tarsius wallacei. NCBI lineage: Eukaryota > Metazoa > Chordata > Mammalia > Primates > Tarsiidae > Tarsius > Tarsius wallacei. The sequence continues at coordinate 1,722 of CAUYQG010190202.1, read as the reverse complement.
CTAAGACTCAGACTGTTTAAGGAATTCCCCAAACAGAATCAGAATCCAAATGCTGAACAGCTAAAAAGGAAAAAGAAAACCAAAAAAATTCCGCATCTGGTTAAAATTAAACAGACCCAAGTGAGTTGAGAGCGGATGGACAGTCTGTATTACTCCAGTCAAATTTGTACTTTTTCATCTACAGAAGGTTTTTAGCTATGAATTAATGTCTTTTGCCCATACGTAAGTCTTTTGGTATCTGCATTCCAGATACCAAAGATATATTCAGAAGTAAGGTGCTATTACTAGGGGGGTAGAAGATATTTTACTATTGTGAAAATGATCTCTGAGTAAATATCCCTTTAAGAGAAAAATATCTATCATTTACACGTTTGTGTCTTGAAAGTCAAGCATATAACAAACGTCACATCCAAATGAATTGACAAAAAATTCATCTGTCTGACTGACCTGTGGATCATGTCTTATCTAATCCATTTTCCTTGCAAACTTCTTTATAATTTCACATAGGATTTTCTTTCCCCCCTTTCCAACTCATAAATTTATCTTCTCATACTGTATTATTTACATCTACATATATTCTCTTGCATCTTATCGCCTTAAAAAAATAAGTTCTTCCCTTGGTCCTTTATCCTTCTGGTTATCCTTTGACTTATCTGTTTCCTTTCCAAGAATATTGTACCAGAAGCATTCTGAATAAGGGTTGTCTCAAATTCCTCACCTCCCATTCTCCTCGAACCACCCTAGTTGGACTTCGAACTCATCCACCACCTACCTAACCAAGGTCACCAGTAGCCTCTATGGACAGATACTGATATGGTTGGGATGGTTGGGACTGCTGTCCCCTTCAGATCTTATGTTGAAATGTGATGCCAGATGTTGGAGGTGTAGCCTAGTGGGAGGTGTTTAGGCCATGGGGGCAGATCCCTCATGAATGGGACTTGATGTCATTCTCATAGCAATGCATGTACTCTCATTCTATGAATTTTGTGGCCCTTGACATTTTACAGTCCTATTTCTGGCTCTTGACTTTTTATGTTTCTTGTCTTCTATGGATTATGTGCATTCATGCAAGAGCTGGTTGTTTTAAGTAGTCTGGCATCTCCTTTCTCTCTCTACCTTGCGTCTACTCTCACCATGTGACCCGCCTGCTCCCCCTTCATCTGCTAGGAATAAAAGCTTCCTGAGGCCTTCTCGTGCTGTCTGCAGAACTGTGAGCTAAAATAAACCTTTTTTCTTTATAAATTATGCAGCCTCAGAGTTTTTAAAAATAGAAATGCAAAACAGACTAACAGATTTCAAGGTTACTCTTCACCTTTGTTTACATGGCTTTTTAAAATCTGCGTTCAACAACATATGACTATTGACATCTTCTCCTTCTCCCCCTTTAAAAAATATTTCTTCACCGATTTCTTTGTGCTGCGTTCCTGAGATATGGCTTATCACTGTCAAAAATAACGTAAAAAACAAAAATTTACTTGGAAAGATTCCTTAAGCAGACATTTTATTTCACTTGTGAGTCATTAAATGGAGATTTAGATAACTTATTTGAAAACAATTTTCTGGCCACCAGAACGGTCTGGGCCAAGATGGCGACCAGGCAGCGTGGTCTGTGAGACCTCCGCAGAAGAGGACACAGAAAGACTCCAGATCTCTCCCAGGGGACCTGCTCCCCACACGGAACTTGTCCACGGACACCGCAGAGGCATTACAGCAGGCCTGAGG
>CAUYQG010190201.1:0-11126 GCA_963574415.1 Tarsius wallacei | reverse complement strand
TCTGTCAGTACCCTTTTCCCATGACCATGTGGTCACTTCATGCCTTGTGACACATTTTGGTAGCTCTCATAATATTTCAAATCTTTTCGTTATCGTTTTCTCTATTGTGGTGATCTGTGATCAGTGATCTCTGATGTTACTATTGTAATTGGTTTGGAGCACAAGGAATCATGTCACATAAGATGGCGAACTTAATCAATAAATAGTGTGTTCTGACTGCTCCACTGACCAGTGCTTGCTTCATCTCTCTCCCAGGCCTTGAAATTAGATCAATTAATAACCCTACAATGACTTCTAAGTGTTCAAGTGAAAAAAAAAGCTGCATGTATCTCACTGTAAATCAAAACTGGAAATGATTATGCTTAATAAGAAGGCATGTTGAAAGATAAGATTGACTGAAAGCTAGACATTTTGCACCAGTTAGCTAAGTTGTAGATACAAATAAAAAATTTCTGCACTAAGCTTAAATTGCTACTCCAGTGAACACACAAATGATAAGAAAGCAAAACAGCCTTAGTGATATGTAGAAAGTTTGAGTGGGATGGATAGAAGACAAAACCAGGTGTCATTTGATGAACGTGTGATGTGGCTATACTCTATGATTAATGGCCATGCCCTAGCAAAGATTGTGATTACACAAGTTAATAAGGAATTAGAAGCAACATGACTATGTATGGATACTTTCAGGTAAGTAGGATTATTGAAATTAACAATTTTTTCACGGGTGTTGAGAGTTTTCTCTCTCGCATTATGTGAGTTTGAGACAAGTTTTGAACAGGTGCAACTTAACTGTGAGAGCATCATAGGACACTCAAAGACATATTTTCCCCATCATATGAAGGACTCGTCTATTGTTTAGTGATTTTATTGCTCTCAAGGAAACCTGGAGGCTGGGGGGCAAGCATTAATTTATATTAGTTACTTGATCTTTCTTAAGCAACATCAGTCATTTTCTGGAATTTGGATGTGGTGTTTGCTTTTTCTTCTCTGTTTAGGTACAAAAGAAGGCAAAACAAAGGGTCTCTTTGACCGAATTGCTTCTCTCAATTAACTGTATCAGGGGAAAAGACACAAAGAACAGACACACATAAAACGCAGAGAGAAACACACGAATGAATACAGAGAAAAGACCACATGTAAAGATACACAGAGACCTAAAGAATGAAGGCATACTGAGATACAGAGAGACAAAGAGATACACACTTATGAGCATAAACACCCAGAGAAAGACAATCATAAAGAGACATACACAGATATACTGCATATACAGAGAGAGAGAAACAAAGAGACACACAGAGAAACAGAAATACAGAGAGGAATACTGAAAAAAAGAAGAGAAAGGAGAAGGAAGAGAAGAGAGACTCAGAAAGATACACATACATAAGACATACACAAAGGCACACAGAAAGACTCACATGGAGAGATAGAGATGCCCTATGAGGGACACAGAGCACAGACAACACACATGTTGAGACACAAACAAAGAGATACTGAAGGAAGAGACACGAGGAGAAAAAGACACAAACATGGAGTCACACATTTTGTAGGAGTTGCCTTCACCTCAGGCACTGCTTGTTTTGAACAGCTCATAAAACTATGCATGCCAGGACTTCAGTCACGCCTGTCTTGTCAGAATCACTAGGGCTGAAACCAGAACTGTGTTGTTTTAAAAAACTGCACAGATATTTCTATTTGCCCTTGGCTAAAAACATTTTATGCTAAGCCTTCATCTCTCCTAAAGTAATATGTGTGCCAGCTGTTTTTTAAAATCTGAAAAAGCCTTATTGTTACACTGGAAAATTTTTTATGTTTTTTTCAATGACTTAGTTTGTCACTTTTACCAAACTTTAGAATACTTTTGCCAAACTGACTTATAACCTGTAATTATTTTCTACTTAGACTTTTCAGTTATTATATATTTTAGCTACTACATATTTTGATTTCCTTGGTTTTACTGTTATTTTGTTCATATTCTTTTAAAATATTATTGCATTTTAGTTATCTTTCTTCTTAGGCTAGCTATTTTTTGTTCCCAGAGGTTAATTATTAATTTGGTAGAATGTCTTGAATGGCAAGCAGTGAAAAAGTCAAGTCAAACTGGCTTGAACAATAAGAACGTTTATAAACTCTTCTACAGTAAGTATCCTACATACGAATCCTCAAGTTGTGAAATTTCAAAGATACAAACCTGTGTTTTTCAAGTGGGTATTCAGAATCGAATTCGGCAAGGAAACAGAGCCTGTGCTGTCAACGGCAGGCATGATGCAGCTTGCCATCTGTCTCCTAGTGCTGACGATCCTTCAGCACTACCATCTCCTACCTCCTTTCCCTCTTCCAGTCAATAGTTTTTCTTGCCTGTTCCCTCAATGCTGGCCCCTGTATGCCAGCTGTTATACTGAACTACTGTACTTTTCAAGATACTGTACTATAAGTTTAAAATTTTGTTTTAATATTTTATGTGAGTTTGTCTTTATATATATATATTCTTGCATAGTCTTATAAACCTAATACAATATGTACAATACTACATAGCCGATTATGTTAGTTGGGTACCAGGCTAACTTTGTTAGACTTAGGAACAAATTTGACTGATGAATGTGCTCATTGAACAAAACTCATTTGTACATAAGGGACTTATTGTACCTGGAATTCCATAGGTGAATTTACTTAATCCAATGACTCTGTTTCCATTTTCCCTGTGGTTCTTGGAGATATCTCTGTGTGCTAGCTTCATCTTCATGTTGGCAATCAAAAGGCTATGTTTTTTCTAGTGTATTTCTCAATGACCAGCAGGGGGGAGAGCACATAAGGTTTTTCCTTAAGAACAAGAAAAATTATCAGAATTCTCTTTCCAAAATTTCCACTGTGTTTCACTGATTTGAATCTGGTCTCCTATCCTTTCCTAAACCAATCTTTTGTCAACAAGAAAACTTGTTTAGGTTTCTAAACCAATCATTGACAGGGGGATGGGATTTTCTTAGTTGACTTACACAAATTAGATCTGAGATCAATCTCCAGAATAACATGGTTGCTACAAATAAGGAAGACAGATACTAGAAGAAAAATGATGGTGTCAGTAGGGAAAGGAAAAATGATAAAACAGCTGCTGGTTAAGCAACCAATAATGTCCATCATCATCATCATCATTGTTACTTTTATTTTTCTATAGGTCTTAACACAAAAACCACAGATGTTAAATGCCTCATATTTGTTCTGATTTTTAAAACTAAAATGACATACTGCAAGGCAAATATAGATATAATGCTAAAAATAGAATTAAAATAACAGTTTTGTTTTGTTTTTAAACTAAGAAGTTGAGAATCCTGGAAAACTGTTACCTCCTCTGTGAAATCTGCTCTGTTTCTTAGCCTGCAGTCAAAATTAATGACTCCCTTCTATAATACTTTCTTTATATTTCTGGCATAGTGTTTATTGATTTATATTAGTGTATACTAGATAGAGCATGATGCCTTGGGGGTGGAATGAAGCATTTATTATTGAAGCCCCAGGACCAATATATTGCCTGAAATACATTAACTGCACAATAAACATTTACTGAATTGATTCAAATACCAGAAAATTGGGAAGTGTATTGAGCATGTTACCTGACACAAAAGACATTATAAAGGATGATTCCAGATCATGATGAGTTTGAAGAAAACTCCACAGGTGCTATATAATGTTCAGCTTTAAGTTTCTTCAGGGAAATTCATTCTCCATATACTTTAACAATTTACTGTAAAACTCTAAAAAATTGAGAAACAGCTTTAAAATACAAGAATCATATGCTGGAGTGAAAATGTGATATTATATCATACTACATATCTTAAGCCAATAAATTATGATCTTAGATTCCCTCAGAATGTCTGTTGCATTTTAAAATACCTGTGAAAAGAATGCAAACTGTCAATGAGACAATGAAAAATGATTCTGACAATCTGCCTACCAACTTACAGCAAATTCAGATAATCACTTTGAAAATATATATTAAAATATATAAAATATATAAATACAAATATATTGGCATGCAATATCGTATTAAAGTATAATGGTTAGAAAACACTAACTTATGTAGAAACAAAGCTTGAGAATTATCTCTTACCTCTCACAATTATAAAATTAGAGTTTAAGATTATGAAACAGAAAACGCAAGCTTAAATAAGATTATAGATAGAAAATGACCCTCTCTAAAAGTAAATACTGTGGATTGGCCATTCTATATCTAGCCCACTTTCCTTCCATGGTTCCTTCCTCTACAGATCTTAGAGAAGAAAGTAGTGTACTTCCAGGTTCCCTTGCAGCAAGGATTTTGCTTAAAAATTAGCTCTCACCAGTCAAATAAAAGCACAGAAACTTTGGAAAGTAGAAGTGAATTAAAAATTATCACTGGTCCCCTTTTCTGCTTTAGCTGTTGGCCAACGGGGTAGTGGTGACTTGAGACTTTCCAGCATCGGCAGTCCACTGTCCATTCTCCAGCTTCCAAGGTGCTAAGACAATTGTGGTGGTGAAAGACACAGCAAGAGCAGAGTCAGTGGTAGATTCTTAATTTCAGCTTCCTATACCTTGGACTTCAGCCCAAACATTATATTGTTGAGCTCAATATTTCCAAAGTGACTTCAGAAATAGGACTCCTTTGATAGTCAGTTCCTTGGTATTCAGGAAACCATTCCCAGAGACCCAGGCTAGAATTTGTTTCTCTAGAGAGTCTAACAATTTTGTATCAAATACATTCCTACCTTCTATTTTCTACATGGAATGCTGACAGAATATACCAATCAAAATGGGAAGAGTTTAGAGAAAGGAAATAGTGACAAGTAGAATAAAACAAAAAAGCATAAAACTAGAAAATTTTAAATAAAATGACAAAAATAAGATCAAACAGAGATGCTATGGTAACAAAATGTCTAAGCTATTTCCTTATTTTTAAATAAAACACACTACTATAATGTGTAAATTAATGTATAAATGATGATTGTAAGAAACCTACCCATAGCTGTGAAACAAAAATGGTAAATGTAGAATAATAAGCAAAATATCTTTAATAAATTTAAAAAGCTTACTTTCTTTTTTGCAGCATATATAAGGAAAAATAGAATTCAGTTTTAATAGCATTAAATAGAAAAACAATGTTATATACTCACAAGAAATATGAGTCATGAACATTTGTGTTCCAGATGACAGCGATTTAAAAAACTGAGTCATGTTTTATGAAAATTCCAATATTCAAAATTTTGCAACAAACCATGCCAAAGTCAGTAGTTGTCAAAAAATAGTTTAAAAATGAACTGATGATGTACAAAGTCAGTCTCTTCTCAACATTTTTCACTGCTTAATACAAGCATCCCTAGTCATTTAATCATCTTTGCTAAATCGAAGTGTTATCCAAACATAACACAAAGTGAACTTCAAATCTTGAAAAAAATGTAGCATTTTATGAAGTGGATGAAAGTAACGTTGAAGGTTTGCTGAAATCCCACAAAAGACGGTGTCTTCAGAGATTCAGCTAAAATGAGACCAGTTTCAATGGTTCTATGATGCGACAGATGCTGCAAAAGAGAATGATTTGAGGATTGAAAGATTAAAGAAGGCCCTTGGGAAAATTGGCAAAGCCCTGAAATATTGTTTTCTAAAAATTATCTTCTTTGTGATATTATTGCCAATGTCAGTGACCAGGCTATTACATTGTGCTATAGCCAAAAAATTAGGTCCTCCTTAAAGCCCATATCACTTTCTTTCTTTGTTTACTCTTTATAACATAATTTTATTTCCACGTGCAAAAAGAACTATGTTCTCTGTAATATAGTTAGCCTATGATGAACAAATTTTATTTTTAGAAGATCAAATTACTTATATAATTTTAAGTTATTTTTGTGTTTCAATGTAAATGTCAATCAAAACATGGTTCTCAGAATCTTATACAATTTTCATTCTGATTTCAAGTGGATGCAGTTTAAATGGTCTTGTTTTAGCATCAGTCATTCCTAAAAAATTGCATCCTTTTACCTGGTAAGGAAAAGTCTTTTAAATATACACGTACAGATGAAAAGTGACAGCAACACAGATGTAATGAAAGACCTAAATAGGGATATCAAGGATCACAATAATATAATCTATAAATGTGTAATATTTAAGTTGCCAAAAACTTTGTTGCTCTTGGATTTTAGTAAATAAACTTTAGAAATTATATTATTTAAAAAGTAATAGCAATAGAAAAACAGTAAAATAAATTGGTGAACCTAATTATTTAAGTTGAATTAAGACTTCATATGCTTTGAATAACAGGTATCTTTAAGAAAAGCTTGGGTTACTTAGCTTTGAAGTTTTTGTATCAGCTGATATAATTTTTCAAATTACATTAATTTTCACACTAGTTATTTAATAGCTAATTTAATTATCTGAACATTTTAAAGTATCTAAAAAAGCAAAAGATAAAAATATTTCATTGTGCGTACTGAATAAATAATGTCTTCTGTATGATCAAGTTGAGAAATGACAATATTTTGAAACTTATTTCTAGTTTTTAGTCTAACTGAAAAACACTATTTGGCTTACAGCCTTCTTATGATTGTTAAAACCAAAATATTTATGAAATTATTTTTCCATGATTTAGCCACATGTCTGTCTTTATATTCACAAGAAGCAGACACTATACCTTCATTTTAAGTTTTCATGTAACTTCAAAACATTTCAAAAACCAGAAAAATCAGAGGACTCATTTTACAACCTTTTTGCTATAAGTAAATAATAATTGACACAATTTACAAATTAAACTTGGAAGGAGTACTGTTAGCACACTGGCAAACTAGGAAGTTCCAGGTTATGATTTTCCCAAACAAATATCAAAACGTTATGGTTCTGGCATAAAGACAGACAGATAGACTAATAGAATTTAAAAGAATGCAGAATGAAACTCTCACATAAATGGCAAAATGATTTTTGACAAGGATACCAAAACCACATAAAAAGTATAGACTTTTTAACAAACGATATTCAGAAAAGTGGATATCTACACGCAAAAATATTGAGTTGGAATCTTACCTTATTCTATATGAAAAATTTACTCATAGTGGACCAAAGACCTAAATATTAAGAGCTAAAACTGTAAAACTCTTAGAAGAGTATATAAAGGGGAAAACTATGATATTGGATTTGGCAATGATTTTGTGGCTATAAAACCAAAAGCACAGACAACATAAGAAAATAATAAATTGGACTTCATCAAAATAAAACATTCTTGAGCATCAAAAGTACAGAATAAAAAACCAACTCACAGAATAGAAAAAAATATTTGCAAATGATATACCTGATAAGAAACATATCTAGATTATATACAGATCTTTACACCTCAATAGCAACAACAAAGCCCTGATTTTAAAATGAACAAAAGGCTTGAATAGATATTTTTCCAAGTAAGATATCCAAATTTGTATTTTCAGGGAATATACATAAATGGCCAAAATGCACACAAAACAATGCTCAACACTATGAATTATTAGAAGAATTCAAATCAAAACCACAATGAGATACCATCCCATACCCATTAGGATGGCTTTTAAAAATCAAAAATAGAAAATAACAATTATTGGCAAGGATTGAAGATATAAGAAAATTAGTAACTTTATGCATTGCTGGTGGGAATGCAGCCACTGTGGAAGATGGTAAGGCAATTCTTCAAATAGACAAACAGGCAAACATACAACTGTCATGTGATCCAGCAATCCATTTCTGGGTACATAGTCAAAAGTATTTAAATCAGTGTCTTGAACAGATGTTTATACACCCATTTTCATAGCAACATTATTCACAATAACCAAAAAGTGGAAGCAATGCAAGTGTCCATTAACAGATAAGTGGATAAACGAAAAATGATAGAAACACATAATGGAATATTATTTAGTCTTTACAAAGATGAAATTTTTCATACATGCTACAACATAGATAGACTTGGAAGTCACTATGCTATATGAAATAAACCAGTCACTTACATAAACCAGACTCCACTTATGTAGGGTACCTAGAATATTTAAATTCATAGAGAAAGAAAGTTGAGTGGTAATTGCCAGGGGTATTGGGGTGTAGAGAATGAGGTGTTGATTTTAATGGGTACAGAGCTTCAATTGGGGAAGATGAAAATGTTTTGGTGATGGATGGTGGTGAGGTTGTACAACAACATGAATGTACATAATACCATAAAACGGTACCCTTAAAGTGTTTTAAAGGTTAACCTTAAGTTGCACATATTTAACTAATACAAAAAAAAATGCCTAGAATTTTTTTAAAACTGTTAGTTTTTAAAGAGGAGATTGAAAGAGCGGAAAAACAGTGTTCAGAAAATAAAGGCAATGGGGAAAAAAATGTGTGAAATGCAACCATAATGATAATTTTAGCATTTTAAGTGCTTTTGTATTAAACAAGAAATAGTAAAATTATAGTAACTAAATACTAATTTTAAAATGTACATGTATGTATAAATTTTAACAAACAGACTGAAGGAATTAATAAAATTACAAGTCAAAATTAATGACAATAGAATACAGTACGTCCTCTACGTATGAATAAGTTCCATTACAAGACCAAGTTTGTAAGTCCAATCTGTTCATTAAGTCCAACAAAGTTGGCTAACACAATTGACTATAGAGTGCCAGATCATCACTGCTGCTATTACACTTACTTCTGGACTTGAAGTAAAGATATCATACTAATGTACTCTATATAATACTGTACATTAAGTACATAAAAGCACAACCACCGGTAGAGAACGCACACATGTGAAAATGTACACCAGACACGTGAATTAACTTACATGATTTGACATGTGAACACATGTTCACATATTTGAATGTTCGCAATATGAAAGTTTGTATGTAGGGGATTTACAATAATGATAGAATTGATAAATAGATGCAAGACACTTCTCTGGAAAGACCAGTAAATCTCTGCAAAGTAATGAAAACACTTAAAAAATAGAAAGAGTAACTTTTTTGTGGACAAAAAAGTTAAACATTTCACAAAGCGGTATTCTATACATCTCTGAAATAAGAAATATAAAAATGTTTATAAGCATTATTCAGCATACAACATCTCTAAGAGATGCTCTTTTTTAAACCCAGAAAAATGCTTAAAGTATTTTTTTTCCTCCTTGTCTCCCGCCTTACCATTTTATAACTACTAGTATAAATTGCGCCATGTACATCAAATGCAATTTTTCTAAATCATAGTAATCTGACTGTGGTCCCTCTAATAACTTTGGAAGGTTGGGAAGTGCAGTAGAGTGGAGAACAAAATTTTTAATTTTCCCAGTGAGTTTTTACCAAGATGACTTAACATCCTCTTCCAGTATGACTTTAGTCAGGCTCCTTCCAGACCATGGCTTCCCCACCTGCCTTTTCTTAGAGAATTTTGTATAGAAAACTTGTTAATGTAAATATTTCTCATCTGCCTTTTTGAGATATAAATTTTCTCAAAACTTCTTGCCAGTATTACAAACCAGGAATATTTTTTCTCAAGGACCTTAAAACCATCCTTTAAAAATGTAATCACCAAGAAAGATAAGAGACCCTATCTCATAGTCTCTATGGGAGGATAGAAACCTAAACTCCATAAGTACAAATTAGGAAACAAAATGGCCTAAGCACATTGATCAACTTCATCCTAAGCATTCTCCCCATTGATCCATATGGCAATACTCTTGAATAAAGTCTTTCCTGACTCTATTTCTAAATTTTTTCTTTGACAGTTAAACTACAGAAAACAATTTCAGGCCTGGTGCAGTGGCTCAAGCCTGTAATCCCAGCACTTTGGGAGGCTGAGGCAAAAGGATTACCTGAGCTTGGGGTTCAAGACCAGCCTGGGTGAGACCTTGTCTCTACAATTAAAAAAAAAAAAAATAGCCGGGCATGATAGCACATGCCTGTAGTTCCAGCTACTTGGAAGGCTGAGGCAGAAGGATCACCTGAGCCCAGTGAGGCTACAGTGGCCGTGAGCGTGCCACCGCACTCCAGCCTGGGTGACAGAGTGAGACTCCGACTCCAAAAAAAAAAAAAAGAAAAGAAAACAATTTCCATGACACAATCACATAATAATAACTAGAAAATACTAATTAATATTATAACTTATCACAAGAAACTTGATTTTTGTTTTGTTTAGGTTTATAAACAAAGAAAGTTTGAGACAATGTAGACACATGGCTTCTTTAAATTTCATAAGAGAAACATACCTCAAAACAATAAGAGCCATCTATGACAAACCTGAGGCCAACACTATTCTTAATGGGCAGAAGTTGGAAGTATTCCCCTGAAGAACTGGAACAAGACAAGAATGTCCACTCTAACCAGTCCTATTTAAACCAGTATTGGAAGTCCTAGCCAAAACAATTCAGGAAGAGAAAGAAATAAAATATATTCAAATAGAAAAAGAGGAAGTTAAATTATCTGTTTGCAGATAACATGATTCTAAGTTTAGAAAACGCTAAAGATTCCATCAAGACTCCTATCATTTATAAATGACTCCAGTAAAGTCTTGGGGTACAAAATAAATGCTCAAAAATCAGTAATATTTCTATATGCCAACAACAGTCACGTTAAGAACCAAATCAAGAACACAATCGCATTTGCTATAGATACACACACACACACACACACACACACACACACACACACACACACACACACTACCTTGGAATACATCTAATATCTACAATGAGAAAATGTAAAAAAAAAAAAAAAAGCCTCCATAAATGAGAACTACAAAACACAAAACACTGCTGAAAGAAATCAAGGATGTCATAAACAAATGGAAAAATAGACAGCCCATGCTCATGGATTGGAAGAATCAATATTATTAAAATGTCAATTCTGCCCAAAGCAATCTACAGATTCTACACAATCTCTATCACCAGCATAGTTTTTCACAGATCTAGAAAAAGAGGAATTTGGGATCATTGATTCACAGATACGTTCTTCTGGGTTCTTGGTTTAAAAGCTAGGTTTTAAAACTAACAAAAAAAGAAAGTGAGGAAGAAGAAAACAAATGAACAAAGGAATGAAGAAAAAATAAATAATAAAACCCCAGTTTATGATAGAAGAATTATTTGGCATCTGTAGGTCAAATATATTTGGAAGTTGAAG
>CAUYQG010190198.1:0-12818 GCA_963574415.1 Tarsius wallacei | reverse complement strand
AATTTAGAGGATGTGGAATCAACTTTGTTACTATTCATTAAACTGCTTTTTTAAGTGTGAAAAATGGAGCTAAACCCCTGAGTCTTTTGAAGAACAATGCAGGGATCCCCTCTCTTGAACCTGCATCCAACAATTTGACTTGCAAATATAAATTGAGAAAGTTCTATCTTCTGGAAAATTGGTTAGATGCAGAAATTCAAGAAAAGTTTGATGAAGTCAAAAAGAAAGCAAGAGATGCCATGCTAATGTAGTCTACACTCTCACATCCTAACTTTAAATGCCAATTATTTCCAGTTAAGTTGGAAACCTCCTAGCCACAGGAAAACAACCTGGTAAAGGCTCAGGGTGTCAGGAAAATTCTGCAGAGTGTAGACATAGTCATCAAGGGATCCAAAGGCATTAAGAAAATGTGCCTCAAGAAGGCGCTTTGAGATCAGTGTATTAGTTCCCCTCCTGTTTCTAGAAGCTTTCCTACATTCTAATAAATTGCTACTTATTCATTCAAAACAAAAGTTCAGTACATCAGGAGGAAACAGAGCGCCTGGCCATCTATGGAGGTTGCTTGAGGAAAGGAGGCTTGGGAGACTGGTCCCAAGGGAGCTGGAATATCTCCACGAAACTGGTGGGTGACCTCTTCCATGGGAGTTCTCATTCACACAGAAGCATACAAGTCTTTGTTCACACAGGAACATAAGGCCGAAGTCTCTTGCATACTAAAGTAGCTGGGCATGGCCCTAGCTTCCTCTGCAAAAACCCAGCCTGGGGATCAAAATGAATCAAAAGACTTGACGTATACAATCTTTGTGTTAGAAGATGCAAATATGGAAGGCCACCAAACCATGTCTACATTCCAGAAAACAATATCACGTTCATAAAACTCATTTCAGGTGGTCCACAGAGCACCCAAGGCCAAGGTGAGTTGGAAGTTCTAGGAGGAAGGTTTGCTCAGTCAACTGATGTTTGCCAAGAGGTACCATTCTCTGCAGTCAGAAGCCTCCTTAACTTGCGCTCGTGAGGGATTTTCCACCTTCAGGAGACATGAGGCCTCAGAAAAATCCTTTTCTGGAAATATTTGCTTTTAGAGCCATCTACAGAAAAAAAACAACTGAAAATACCACATGAACTGCTTCTCAAGAATGGATGTTTGTGAAAAATCCTGCTGTGCCAGAAGGTACTATCAGTGAAGACCCCATGAACCCTTCTGAGGTCAACTCCATTATGCTTGCCTTTGGCGTCTTGTTGCCCATCAGACAGACCAACAAAATGCACAACCTCATGTACCCACTGTTCTTGTCCCTAGGGAACCGATTTGAGAGTCAGCTAAACCAGCAGTTGTGGTCCCTCTTCCCCAACAATGATATGTGAAGGCTCATTTTCCACGTGATCAGGACCCTGAAAGTGGAATGCTCTGATAGCCAACTGCAGCTGGCCTGAACCAAGCTCACCTCCTGGATGGGTCTACTGATAAATCTCCTAAGTGAGCAGAGGGAAGTGAAGGTGACCAAGGCAGAGTCGAACATGGACCAGTAGAAGCCCATGAATTACATCAGTGAGAGCACCAAGGCACAGGGCGAGCAGAAGGTCCAGAAGTAGGGCAAGGTGGATTATTTCTGAAGGCAGTCCCCATGTCACAGTGGTGTAGGCATGTGCTAATGGCATGAAGGTCTCCCTCTGCAGTGAGAGTGCTCCCACCCCAAATCCCAGCTCTGCTGTGCGCTTGCCCACCCACCTCCATGAGTCCTAGCTGTAAAGAACATGGGTGGAAATGTCGGGGAGTCCTGTGGGAGGGGTGCATGAATAACTAAGAGGGTGTGCTACTAGACATTCCTGGAGGGAAAGAGGAGCCAGGACTGCAGGACTGGATCCTCTCACACTTCTCCTTCTGTAGACAACCTCTTGGGAAATTCTACCATTAGTGTTTTTCTCACACTGTGTTTGTGTCCCCTGTGTTCTCCTCATCTTTTCTTCACACATGGGTTGTCCTGAGAGTAAATCTCCCTACAACTTACCTAGTGCCCTATGTTTGTATTTAGAAAAGTCATAACTTCCTCACCTGAGACCCAAAACTTCAGTGGATCACTGGGGTCCGACTACTCTTGGGGTTTGCTCCAGTAATATCCATAGCACCTGAATGTTCACCTGTGGCTTGGGTCACGAAGCCCACAGGGAACATAGCTTGTCCACTGTAGTGATGCTGTAAGTCTAGTTTCCAGGAGGGTTTGGTGTCTCCTTCCTCAGTCACAATGAATCTGTCAAATGTAATCAGCGAGGTAGATTGAAGTGTCACCTTCTCTCCTGAGGTCACGATGGGCCTTGGCAGGGCTGAGAGGGTGAGTTTCTTGTAACCTCCTAGAAGAGAAGGAGGCACCATGTTAAATGGGGCTCACACCTCTCAAAAGATTTCCCCAGGGCTGAAATTTGAAAGTGGAGAACCTATAGAGTTGAGATGCCCTTCTTGAAAGCAGAACCTAGGTCTGGGACCCTGAATGTTCTCTCACTTGTCACCCCCAGTTCCAGGAAGTCACTGGGCTCCAACATGCCTTCAGGGATGTGGTAGTAACAGGAATATTGTCCTGCCTTAGCCCAAGTCATGGATAAGATGTAGGATTTGCCCCTGTTCCCAAGCTCCAGTATGCTGTGTATAACTTTGGGCATCAGGCTTCCCTCTTTCTCCAGACAATACTGCTGGGACTTAAGGGTCTTCTGACACCAGAGGGTCACAGGGTTCCTCCAGGTGATCACAGAACTTGACTCAGCCCACAAGGTGGATCTTGGGAGGGTTCCTAGAAGGAAATCAGAGACTTATTTCAAGAAAGCATTACACCTCATACTTCAGCTCTCATCCTCCGGAACCCCTAAATGTCCTTATCTATCGACCCAGAACTTCTATATTCTTTTTTTATTCCAAGATGCTTGGGGAGAGACTCACTTTCATGCACTTGTGTCCTGGAGCCCAGACTAAGCCCCGTAAGAGAGTGTCTATGTTTTTTCTCCTGAAGCCTGAGTGAAGTTTCTTCATTCCCAAGCCCTCCTGAACTCCCAGGGTCTTCTGATTGACCAGGACCTGACTGGGGGTGGGATCCCTCCCAGACTAGGGTCTCCCCTTCCCCTCTTCAAATCTTGTTCTGTTTGTTGGTTTTTGTTTTGTGAGTTAGAGTCTCCATCATCCAGGCTGGAATGCAGTGGTATGCTCATGGGCAACCCATAGTTGACCTGCTGGATTCTGGTGATCCTTCTATCTCAGGCTTCCAAGTAGTAAGAAGTATAGACACGTGCTACCACACCTGGCTAATTTTTGATTTATTGAAGAGATGAGGGCTCATCAAGCTGCCCAGGCTGGTCTCAAATTCATGGGATCAGGCAAAGTGCTGGGATTACAGGTTTGAGCCACCCCACCCAGCCCCTTCTTCAAATCTTACCAAGGCAGAACAGAGCCATGAATGTGGGGCCATTCATCTTTTCCCACTGGCCCTGTCTGTGCAGGTGGATGAGACCACAGTACCCACAGGACAGACACACAGGCTGTGGCCACTGGGATGCTGGGTCCTCTCATCACAGAGTTGTCCCACCTACTACCCCAGAGGAAGGGAAACTGCCCTCACCAGAGAATATTTCTCATTTCCCTAGGGCTGCAGCTAGGGTGAGGACCAAATTCTCTGCAGATATTTCAGACAGAAATGGGTTTTAGCCTCACCACTGACCGCTGTCTTTCTGATCTGTCCTCATGTCACCAAGGGCAGAGACACAGCAGCAAATAGACCAAGGTCCTTTCTGAGTTGGTCCTTTCTGGGTGAGGGTGATCAAGGTCTCCTGCTTCCCTCTAGAGCCTTGCATGGGGTCTACTTTACTCTTAAGCTCATCCATCAGCAAATCTCTATAGAGTTCTCACCATGGTCAATCTTCTTGCCAGCCCTGGAGATGCTTCTGGAAAGATGAAGTTTATGCTGCACATCAGTCTCAGTTGAGCAAAGGCACAGTTATCACCTGGATGTGCAGGTCAAATCAAGCTATATGTGGCAAAGTGTATGAAGGAGACATATAAGATATGGTCAGTTAACTTGACTTCCCTAGGCCCAAGTTGTGGGTTTCTACTACTGAAGTGTGACACGCAGACTTTCTTTTTCTCTTGCCACCAGCAGTGTCCACCCAAACTTCCAAGTCCTTCTTCTTTTTCTGTGCCCCATTTTACCTTGGGTAGAATCCTCCTGTAGGGATAGAAGCTGCTTTTTATTTAATGCCTTAATATTATCCACTGCCTGTGTGATCTTGAATCCCGTCTTTAAACCTCAATTTCAATTTTTAGAGTATGTTGTCATAAACACTAATCATCAGAGTGGTTGCAGGGTCAGCACTGCCTGGAATGTGGGGGACTCAATCATTGTTCGTATCCCAGGCCAGAGACAGCCATAGGGTTGGGATCTGAGAAGATCCGTATACTGGATGATTCACGTACCTGTCGAAGAGTCCTCAGAGACTTGAAAAATGGGGATGATGATATTGATGAAATACACAGATCATCACAGCCATGAGTAGAAAAGGGGAAATGAAGGTTTTCAAGGAGGATAAAGACCTACATCAGATTACTGGTGACAAAGATGAGTGTCCACTGTAGTCTGGTACCCTCGTGGGTCCCTATGAGAAGGTTTCCATCTATGTGTTAGGCAGAAGAGGAAACCCAAGGTCCTCGAAAACTGGAAGGGTCAGGATTCCAGATGCAGATGGGAAGCTTTGACTACACCACCCCCATGTCTCTGGACAGGCACAGCCTTATCTCTCACTGACAGGGAAGGGTCAGCACTGAGCCACCTCCTTATGTCCATGTAAAGCAGACTCTCTCCAGCATCATCCTACGTGGGTATCTGTACCACATGAGAGTGTGACGGTTATGTTGATCAAATCCCGGTCAGGTAAAACCTTGAGTATTTTTAAAGTTAGGAAGGGTGGGCACTACAGGGCAGAAACAACTGCAACAGTCCCCATGGACAGGCCTGATTTCTGGGTCAGTCCTGGGAGAAACAATCTTTGGAAGGTTATGCACATGAGGGGAGAGTCATTCAACCAGAAGGGACAACAGGTGGTATATTAAAGAAAAAATAGGTAAATGCAAATTAGAGAGGCAGATGTCATTGTGCTGAATGGTAACAAGTTTAATTAACACAATGAAAAAGCAATCAAGTGTACTACCTTTGTCGTGTTCTTTTTATATTTCCTTGAGTTGTATAGTCAGGTTGTTTATTTGAGCTGTTTATTCTTTTCTGTGTAGGAATTTATTGATATAAAATTTCCTCTGACATGATTTTGCTGTATTCCATGTTTTGTAATGTTGTATACTAATTTAATTTTATTTCAAAAAATAAATAGTCTTCTTGGTTTCTTCATTGCTTCATTGGTCCTTCAGAAATATACATATTTCCAAAATTTCACTCTTTACTTCCCAAAGTGTCTAGGAAGCCCTTCCACCTGGCCCAGCAGTGCCCTGTCATGTCCTCTGGAGAGAGCCAGAACCTCAAAATTTGCTGTAATATCACCTACAGCAAGTCTTCTTCCTCCAAGGAGGGGGTACGATATTTCTACCAGTGCTATGGCTAGCTGCCCCAGCCTGGTCTTTCTCAGGCTGACTTCTCCCTGGGCCCTGTGAGTGTCTCCAATGGGGGCCAGTACAGATGGTATGGTAGATACAACCTCTCCTCTTAGTGGTCAGCTCCCAGTAAACCTTGAACATTCTGACCACTGGTGAGGGGCAGAGGGTGTTTAGTCAGGCATCCAGATTCCCAGGCACTGGTTCCTCCCAAACACCTCAGATTCATCTTGGCAAACTTGCCTCACTGTCTCTCATATGCAGTGGATTGAGCTATTTTGGGGACCCTGTATGGTATATGGATTTGGTGAGAATAAACTAAAAGATTGTATCTCTTTTAGGTATTTTAGATTATATGACTCTGTCGAGAAATTTTTTGATAATATTTTTGTTGATGATTTTAAGAACATGTTAAGTGATTATTCTCAACAGACATATTAATTAATTTGGGTTCCCCATATTCAATGACCTGGAGAAACCTCAAGAGGCAATTATTAAATAAAGTGACACTTCTTTAGTAAAATGCCATTAAAGCTAAGTGTGTATAGAAAACATAGCATACACAATCTTAATCCTACATACAGCTGGTAAACAGCAAGTTTTTCTTTTATGTGGCTTCATGCTTTGAAGTAGACACAAAAGTGTTTGTGGAGATTCTCTCTGTGGGTTTCCTGTGAGAACACACAGGGATGGAACAGCTGTGTCTGTATAAGGGACACTGAAATTTCTGAAAATGTAGCTCACCACAAACATGGTACTGAAGTACACACTGACATTAAAGGATGTTCTCTAATCTGCCTTTGATAATATTCATATAAAACTCAAGTCTCAGACCTGTGAACACCTTCCTCAACTTTAACATTACCCACAGTCATGAAAAGGCACATCAAATAAAATGGGAATAGAATATTTCTTTCTTATCCTCTGCCTTAATAGAGTATTTGAACATCCAAGCCTTTGTTTCTTGTTCAGAAATAAAGTTTCTATTTGAGGCCTTATTAGAGATCTGAGCTTGGTTTTGTGAATGCCATACACTGAGAATAATCCCATTTTATTTGACACCAACTCAAAAACAAAAGCAAAAACAAATATATATGTATATATATGTAAAGTGTCTGTCCCTCTGTGCCTTCTTTATTTTTACTTAGCATGGTGTCCTCTGGGTCCATCCATGTTGTCACAAATGACAGAATTGCCTTCTTCTAGAGAAGAGAAGAGAAGAGAAGGGATTAAAGAGAATTCCCTGTGTATACACTGCATACAATATTTTCATTATCTATGACTATGTGTCCATTGGTGGAGACCTAGGTTGATGCCACATCTTGGTTCCTGTGTATAATGCTTTAATGAATGTAGGATTGCAGATATATTTTTGGCATGCTGATTTCATTTCCTTTGGAAGTAGACCCAGAAATGAAACTGTGGAAACATATGGTAGTTCCAATAGTTTATTTTGATAAACTTCCATGCTGCCTTTCGTAACCACTGTGCTGATTTACATTTCCACTAATAGTGTGCAAGGGGTCTATTTATTCCATATCCTTGCCAACACCTGTCACTTTACTTTTCTAAAAAAATAATAACATCCTAACAAGTGTTAGAGATCATACCTTATTAAAGTTTTAATTTAATTTTTTGATGATGAGTAATATTACTCACTTTTTTTACCCATGTTAGCCATCTGTATGGTTTCTCTTGAAAAATATTTCTTCATGACCTTTGCTCATTTTCAAAATTTAATTTTTAACTGGCAAAGAAAATTCCAGTATTAAAATTGTGTAAAACATGATGCTTTGAAACACATACATTGTGGAATGTGTTCACTTAGCTAACTGACATATGCCTTACTTCACATGGTTATCACTTTGCGGTAAGAACATTTTACTTTCTCTCTATAGTATTTATAAAGTTAATGGGAAAGAAGGAGACACCATGTTAGATGGAGCTCACACCTTCCACGTGACACCCAGGGCTGGGGTGTGAGAGGGAGACAACCCCTGAGAGCAGAAACCCTTCCTGAGGGCAGTGCCTGGAACTGAGACCCCTGGGTGTCTTCTCACCTGATACCACCAGCTCCAGGGGGTTACTCAGCTCTGACTTGCCAGTGGGGCTGCCACAGTAACAGTGATATTTTCCTGCATATTTATCTGTCGTATATGAGATGTAGAACTGTCCCTTGCTTCCAGGCTCCTGTGTGCTCTGTATCTCCGTGGGCAATGAGCTTCCCTCTTTATTCAGATGGTTCTTCTGATTCTCCAAGGCCCCCTAGCACTACATGATCACAGGGCTCTCCCAGAATATCACAAACCCTGGCTTAGCCAGAGGGTGGGTTTGAGGAGGGTTCCTGCAAGATAATCAGAGCCTGAGACCCATGACATTCCCAGTCTTTAGATCCAAGTCTCAGCCCCAGAATCCTCCAGACGCCCCCATTATTAACCCAGAACTGCTGTCCCTCATTCCCTGCATCCTGGGTGGTCCCTTGTTCCCAGTGAACAGAAAGGATTTGGAACATCTGGGGAAGGCTCACCTGCCTGCAATCAGGTCTGGAAGAGAGTTCACATGAGAGATTTGGTCTCTGAAGCCTGAATAGATCCTTTTCTTCTCCAGAGCCTCCAGAGTCCCAGAGGTCTCCTCATGGACCAGGGCCTAGCTGTGTGTTGGCGGGGGGGGAGGGGGGCTTCTCAGAATAGGGTATCCCCTCACCCTATTCAAATCTCACTGAAGAAGAGCAGGACTGTGATGGTGGAGGCCATGGCGTCTCCTCTCACTGTGCTGATGGGTGAGATCATGGTGCTTAGCAGAAGAGAAAGACACACAGAGTTTGGCCACTTGTGCCTGGGTTATTGCCATCACAGGGCTGCCACATGAACAGCCTCACAAGAAGAGGAACTTCTCTTCCTAGAAGACTGGTTCTCATTTTTACAATGATGTACCTAGGGTGAGTACCAGGCTCTCTGGAGACATTTGACACAGGAATGCCATCTATTCTGACCCCTGACAAAAGAATTGTCTGATCTAGCCACATGTCACCAATGGCTTGGACACAACAACATATAGACACAGTGTCTACCTGAATTGGCCAATTTTGGGTAAGGGTGACCTAATCCTCCTCCTTCCCTCTCAGAGCCTCCCACAGGGTCTCCTTCACCCCTTATCTAATCTGTCAGCACAGCTTTGTGGGGTCATTTCCCCAGCCCTGAAGATGCTTCTGGTAAGATGCAGGTTCCTGCTACATGGCAGACAGAGGTCAGGAGAGACACAGCCATCATCTGACTGTGCATTTAAGTTGAACTGCATTGTGCAAATAAGCAGAAAACAGAAATAAAATAAATGCTCCTTTTATCTTGCTCTTGGAGTTTGAGTTTCATTCTATCAAATAGTTCCCTTCTCTCACTTTTTTCTCTCTCGTCCTTTGTCTCACAACAGCATCCATACCCTACCTCTTTGGGAAAAGCTGTTTTTTTCCTGCCCTTTTAGGGCCCTTTTTGTTCTTGGCCATCCCTCTACCATGACCAATGGTCAAGGTTTTGAGAACAATTACTTAGAATTGAGCTCTGATTTACACGGACGTTTATTGAATGATTCACTGTGCAGTTCAAGCTCAGCTGCATATGACTTAGAGAACAAACATGAAATACGGAAATAAGGACATGGCTTCTCTTTTTGCCATGAACTTTTCTTTTTTTTTCTTTATTTTTGAGTTGGAGTCTCACTCTATTGACCAGGCTTGATTGCAGTGGCACATTCATGGCCACTGCAGCCTTGACCTACTGGGCTCAGGCGATCCTTCTGCCTCAAACTTCCAAGTTGCTGGAGCCACAGGCAGGCATTGCCATGCCCAGATAATTTCTTGATTTATTGCAGAGACGAGGTCTCACCATGTTGCCCAGGTTGATCTTGAACCGATGTACTTAGGCATTCCTCTTGCCTTGGCCTCCCAGAGTGCTGGATTATAAGCTTCAGCTACCACACCCGCCCTTGAACTTTCCTTAATTAAATATTTATCTTCTTGAACTTATATTTTCTTCTCTCTACCACCTCCTCTTTTGGAACAAACCTCTGTTGCACTCCTGCCTTCTCAGGGACCCTCGTTTTGTGGCCATCTCTCTTCACCTCAGTCCATGGTCAAGGTTCTCAGAACAATTTGTTATGTTTGAGTTATGATTTGGTGGGTTGGGTGGAAAGTTGATATTTTTACTTAATTCCTGTCTCTGGTCCACTATCTGTATAACCTTTGGAAATAGCTTCCCAACTCTTATCCTCAGTTTCCTCACTTGAAGCATGCTTTTATGAATTTTATTATTTAGATAGGTTGTGAGTTTCAGTGGTGCCTGGGTCATGCAAAGGTTCAAATATGGTTACATTGCCAGTCAGAATAAGACATGAGGGGCTGGGACATGAAGGGACATTGGTGTTGAAATCCATAGTCAAGGTGGACAATTGATGCATCCTCATCTGCTCCTAATACTGAGAAGTGTGACAGATAGTATTTCTGAAATATGCAAACCTCAAAGTAATGAGCAGAAAAGGAGAAAATGATGTTCCCCAAGTGGAGCCAGCTCCACAACAGGGGATGGTAGGCTGAGGTGGAAGGATCACCTTAACCTAGCGTGCCGAGGTGCACTGGCCATGAGTGTGTCACTGCACTCCAGCCTGGGTGACAGAGTGAGATTCCAACTCAAAAAACAAATAAATAAGCAACAACAGCAAAAATCTCAGACATGTCCAACCCACAGCTAACAGGCCATATGCAACCCATGAGAGCTAGTAATGCAGCCCCACAAAACCTTTTCTTTATAGTTTTTCTAAACTTTATAATAAAAACTATAAAAGTAAAAGAAGTCTTACTATGCATATACACTAACTGTATTATATAATTTATGTGCAACCCAAGACAATTCCTCATTATTCAACATGGCCCAAGGAAGTTAAACAGTGTGACACTCCTGTTCTAAAGCATGTCAGGTAACATTGCCAAAGCAGAAGTTGTGTGAAGGACAGGAAAGGTTTTCTGTGGGGCTTACTAAGAAAGTCCTTGGAAACAGTTAAAACCTCAGGCATGTACACATAAACCTGCTTTATTTCATGCCTTCCTGACCCGATGTTTTCTAGGTCTCAATAAAGTAATTTTATTTTGTATTTGCAGCTTTCTTTTTTGTTTTTGAGTCAGAGTCTCACACCATTGCCCAATCTGGAGTGCAGTGGCATGCTCACAGTCACCTGAGTTTCGACTTGCTGGGCTCCAGTGATCTTCCTCCTCAGCCTTTCAAGTAGCTCTAACTATAGGGACATGCAACCATACCTGGCTAATTTTTGATTTACTGTAGAGACGAGGTCTTGTCGAGTTGCCTGGGCCAATCTCAAATCCATGGGTTCAAGCAATCCACTCACCTCAGCCTCCCAAAGTGCTGGGATTATAGGCTGAGCCACCAAGCCTAACCAATTTTTGAATCTTAACTCCCTCCCCACCTCTTCATTTATTGGTGGCCCTAGTGTCTGCTTCTTCCATCTTTGTGGCCATTTTTCTCCCACATATGAGTGAGGACATGTAGTGTTTTGTTTCCTGTTTCTAAGTCAGTTCACTGAGGATGGGGATCTCCAGCTCCATCCATCTTGATTCAAAGAACATGATTTCATTCTTTTTTATGGCTGTGTAGTATTCCATGGTGTATACATGCCATATTTTCTTTATCCAGTCAACTGTTGGTGGGCACTAAGGTTGATTCCATAATTGTGGTTCAAAAAGTTTTAAATGAGACGTTATGGAAGTTGGTTTAGTTTACAACTAATTTCCAATGTTTAGAAAAATTATTAATTTTTCAATAATTAAAAAAACTAAACATCTTCATTAGTACCTGGGAATGTGCAAGGCCCCAGTTTAATTTCAAATATGCAGGAAAAAAGAAAAACAAGAAGCTGCCCAAGTCACAGGCCAGTCACAGCACTCTGAGTTTCTCTGTCAGGATATACAAAAGTGGAGGAAAAACTTTAACTAATGTTAGAATTAATATTTTGAATATGGTATTCTGAATCAAATCTAGAATAAATAAAATTAAATAAAAAACTACTTGCAAAAACACAAATTATTCTCGAATAAATTGTCAACTTATTTTCCAAGAGCAAAAAGTAATGACAAAAGTTGCAGGGGTCCAGTCCCTGAGAGGATCGAGGGTCCCTGGGGGTGAGACGGCATCAACGATTCTGTGGGAGGGATAGATATCAAGAAGAGAAAGGAAGAAAGAAAGAAAGAAAGAAACTGGACAACTGTTCAAAAGAAGCCATTTAATGGAACAAACCATAAACCTTTTATCCTAAAGTTTCGCGGGCAGAGTCACGAGCTTTTCACGTGAATACAGAGCCAGGTAGAAGAGGGGCGTCCCCTACCCACCAGATGTTTCCTCAGGCATGAGGAAGAACAATCCCCAAATTGTCTTACTGTTCCCTATGCTTGGTTAATGTTCCTCAAAAGTAGCACAACAATCTTTCCTAATACCTCAATGTTTTTAATAATCAATAACCTTTAAATCCCTTACACACACAATACCTAATGTGATGACTAACTTATCCTAGTAACTTTCTTATTCTATGCTAATTAGCACAAACCCTGGCTACTATGCTAAATTTTCAACTACATGGTTGTTATAACAACTCTTAACAAATATAGCTTAAATCAGTTCCTAAAGAATGTGGCCCAGTCCAAAGATCACGCTGGGCTCTTAGGAATGTGGCCCAGTCCAAAGTACACAGTGGGCCACTTCTCCGAACAGCTGATTACAATCTCTTAACAAAATGGCTACTCTAAAATCCTATTTCTCTCTCTCTATATATACTAAACTTTAACATTTAATTCTAATACAAAAAAGCTTGCAAATTATATTAAAACTCTTGAATGTGACCCGAGTTTGAACTGTGCTTGTATAAAGGCCAAAACTGCAGTTTGTGAGAAATGGGAACAATGAGTTTCTAAAGTTAACCATGCCTGTCATAGTTTCAGAGCCTCATGATTAAATCAGCAGAGTTCCTTTTGGTTGAATGTGTTAAATGGTAAAAGGAGGAAGGAATGGGGTCAACAGCTCCCAAACACACCCTAGTGGTCTCGGGGTCCATGGCCCTCCCTGATCCCTAATGCTCAGTGGGCCTCCGTGGCCGCCTCCCAACATTCTATGTCCTGGATTTGGGCTTTTATTTTGGTGATCTGGATTCTTCTGCTGAAGTTAGGGTTTTGGTGGTCTTGCTTTTC
>CAUYQG010190194.1:0-10833 GCA_963574415.1 Tarsius wallacei | reverse complement strand
ATGGTACTCTGTTCTTTGTTTCTGTGATAGATCACTGAGTATGATTGACTCCAAATCCATCCAAGTTGCTGCAAAGTCCATATGTTTGTCCTTCTTTATGGCTGCATAATATTCCATTGTGTATATGTACCACATTTTTTTTTTATCCAGTTCAGTTTCGATGGGCAGCGGTCGGTTCCATGTTTTTGCTATTGTAAATAGAGCTGCAACAAACATGCATGTGCAGGTATCTTTTTTGTAGAATGATTTGAGTTCCTCTTGGTATGTTCCCAATAGGGGAATTGCTGTGTCATATGGAAAATCTATTTCTAGTTTTTTCCAGAAATTGCAACACTGCCTTCCAAAGAGGGTGCACTAGTTTGCATTCCCACCAGCAGTGTAGAAGCATTCCTTTTTCTCCATATTCTTGCCAGTATCTGTTGTTGTTTCTTTTTATTAATGATGGCCATTCTTACTGGGGTTAGGTGGTATCTCACTGTGGTTTTGATTTGCATTTCCCTGATAATGAGTGAGACTGAGCACTTTTTCATGTGTCTGTTGGCTGCCCATATATCTTCTTTTGAGAAGAGAAGTGCCTATTCATGTCTTTTGCCCATTTTTGAATGGGGCTATTTGTTTTTTTCCTTTCAGCACATTTGAGTTCCTTGTAGATCCTAGATGTTAGGCCTTTGTCAGATATACAGTTGGCAAATATATTTTCCCATTCTGTGAACTATCTCCCCACTCTCTTGATGGTTTCTTTTGCTTTGCAAAAGCACTGAGATAGTTTCTATAGATTCTAAAAAGGCATTTAAAGTTTGACATCCTTTTTCGATTTTAAAATTCAATTAAATAGGAATACAAAAACCTTTAGCATGATAGAAAATACTCATCTCAATCTACAAAATAACATCATACTTAGTAGACAAACTGTAGAAATATCTCCATTAAAGTCAGAAATAAAAGAATGTCCACTAATACCATTATTGAGGCTTAGAAAGTCAGTAATTTGCCTATGAATTATGTGGTTAGTAAGTAGTAGTGCTAGGATTTTAACCTTGTATTGCCTGATGTGTTTTCAAATAAAAATTATGTACATTTGTTCTGATAAAGAATTATTTATTTATATATTTATTTTTGAAACAGTCCTTACAAAGGTGTCAAAAATAAATCACATTTAATATTATATTAAACTAACCATTTAAAGACTCAAAGTTCAA
Organism: Tarsius wallacei; assembly: GCA_963574415.1. Lineage (NCBI taxonomy): Eukaryota > Metazoa > Chordata > Mammalia > Primates > Tarsiidae > Tarsius > Tarsius wallacei. Next base: position 9,634 of record CAUYQG010190194.1, on the reverse strand, counting down.
ATTACAAAGATAATCTTGAAAATTTGTCATCCATTATTGCCAGACTTTTAATTTCTTCTCTGCCAGCAACTAACTGTAGAAGCTTGAAAAAAATTACGTGATGTATCTATAGTTCTCACTTTCTCAAATATACCATGAAAGAGTAAGACTCCTTGAGGTCAAAGATGTTTTTGCATTCTTAAAAACATTATATAAATAAGATGATTTTTAAAAACACAACTTACAAAGTTATTTTGTGAACCTTTATTCAAGTAGAAATGGCCCTCTATTTTTAAATCAAATTGTCCCATTTTTTATATATGTGTTTTGCTTTAAACAAGATATACATTTTCTTTTTTTCTTTTTTTTTTGAGTTGGAGACTCACTCTCTTGCCCAGACTGGGGTGCAGTGGCATGCTCACGGCCACTGCGGCCTCAACCTGCTGGACTCAGGTGATCCTTCCGCCTCAGCCTTCCAAGTAGTCGGAACTACAGGCACACACTATCACGCCCAGCTAATTTTTGATTTATTGTAGAGGCGAGGTCTCGTCAAGTTGCCCAGGCTGATCTCAAACCCCTGAGTTCAGGCAATCCTTTCACCTCAGCCTCCCAAAGTGCTGGAATTATAGGCTCGAGCCACCACGCCCGGCCAATATAAATTTTCTTACATCGATATAGGTAGAATTTTAGATGTTGAGAAAAACATGTATAGCAGACACTATTAGCTGTTTTTCTTCTCTTTCCTTTCTCCTCTTTGTCTCATTAATAGAAACGAATGTAGTTCAGCATGGCAATGTGCCCAAATAAAAATCCTAGCTTCAGCATCTCACATCAGCGGGATGGGCATGTGACACAGCACAGGCCAGCAAAACTTAAACTGGAAGTGTTTGCTTTCTGGGAAGTATTTGCTTTCCTGATTTAGATACAGCCCCTTCCTCCTTGCCCTATTTTCCTTCTTCTTACCTGGACAAAAGTCATACACGACAAGCAGACACCTTGTAGTGAAGTAGACAAAAGCCACATGCTAAGGATGGCAGGGTAGAAAGAAGACCCTGATGGCACTGCTGACAGTTTGGACTGTGTTCTCCCAGATTTTTCTGTCATGATTGAATAAACTGCCATATTTTCAGTCACCGATTATGGGGTTTTATTGCCAAATGTGATTCAGAGGAATAGATTTTAGTTCACAACAGTAGCGTGAGATATTAGACATATTTTCTTTTTTGCTCTCAATCAAATTTAATCTTCTCTAAGTATCTTCATACTTGGTTGGTGGAAATTAATCATTAGTCATTTCTATTGTTCCTTTTCTGCCTTCTTGAGAATTCCAGACTTTAGGGTGCTTAAAAGCACAAATACTGAGAAAATGCTAGATTTTGGTTCATGGTGACTGTACTCACTCAGTATTTACTTGTTTATTTTTCAGGTGTGGTATGAAGACTAGGAACACACAATGCAAATACCTTTAGGTACAAAATGTGTTATCAAGGCATGGTTCTCAGGCTTTGGCTGGGCTCCAGACAGACTCAGAAATATCCACCCTGGCCATCCACAGACTTGCCCATTGAATTCTAGGACCCCCGTCTCCAGACAAGGGTACAGAGTCCTAGGTTCAGGTACCCTGTAGTCTTCCATCTGGGTACTATCTTGTCTCTCCTACCAGTGGACACCTCTAGAACTCAATCCCTACATTTGGTCTTGGAGATCTTTACTTTCCCTGGTGTCCAGGAACTTCTGCTTCATTCACTTTAAACAGTCCCTGCTACTCCTTCCCCTGCAGAAGAAGTCTGTCTTAATTCTGAGGGCTATAACAAGTACTTTTAAGCTACCTCAGTTACACAGATGAGAAAACTGAGGCCCAGAGGCCTAGTGTAAAGTCACCTGCCTAGAAAGTAGCAGAGACAGGATTTGGGTGCAGATGGCCCGGCTCTAGTCCAGCTCCCAACCACTGTATTATGCTACTCTCTGCCTGCAAGACAAAATCTCCTCACTTTCTGCTTGGATATCAGTAAACATCTCAACTCTCTCTGTTTTGTTTTTTATTTTTTTTAGAGTTGGAATCTCACTCTGTTGCCCAGGCTGCAGTGCAGTGGCACGTTCATGGCCACCGCAGCCTCGACCCACTGGGCTCAGGCGATCCTTCCACCTCGGCCTTCCAAGTAGCTGGAACTACAGGTGGACACTACCACGCCTGGCTTATTTTTTGATTTATTGTGGAGACGAGGTCTCACCAAGTTGCCCAGGCTGGTCTCAAACACATCCCAACTCAAAAAATACAGTGTTGACCTTTATTCTAGGTGAGATGAACAATGCTAACTCCTATTGGTATTTTTCTTGATAACTCACTCTGTTTTATATCCAATAAAGAAAAATGTGTGGCTTTTTAAAAACGTACTAACTTAAGCTTCCTGGGTCTCGGCTTTCTCAAATTAAATTGGAGATAGTAATTTCTACTATGACTTTGCCTCTGTATTTTACCTTATCAAGATTCAGTGATAGAAAAAGTAAGGTATTATCTAAGAAGATTTTTGAAATCTTCAGGGAAAAAAGTGTTATATTATAATAAGAAAATTGATACAGCAGCAGATACCATAACTGGTAAAATGAATTTTAACTTTAGTATCTCTAGATGCTCCCTATTCAGTTCTTAGTAAAATATATTTCAATCTAGAAGAAAATAGAGGCCCTGCCAACTATTATTAATGCTCACTTGCCTTTTAATTGAAGCACACTCTTGGAAAATGTTGTGTGTACCTGGGGAAATATAATGCATTCAGCATAAGAATAAATCTTTTCTGAGGGAGCTAGTCCTAGGGATTTTTCTGACTTCTCAGTCATTCCACAGTCTTTCTGGCTTATCAGCTTCTTTTTCTTTGCTAAGCAGTAATGGTAATGCATACATTTGCCTTTTTCAGTAAATCATCCTCTTATAATTTGGCTTTCTTTCAATCTCAGATTCCCATCAGAAGGGTTATACCTCGAGGCATATTGCAGCCAATTTCCCCCATAATTAATGCCATATCTGCCTCAGAGTCCATTTTAACTCCCAAATGAAAATTGATGAGGCAGCCAACCACAAATAAGGATCGCATACCACTGATTAAACTATCAGACTAGTTTCCAGGCTATCACGTTATGGTGCTGAATCATAACCAGGGATGAGTTTTCCAGTCTTTTGCAACATATATTGCTCATACTAAGTGTCTATAAATTGCCATTAGCAGAGAAAGAGAGGGATTTTATATGACCCCTATCAAATTCTACCGGAAAGACTAATTGCTAAAGAGGTTTGTGTTACGGGGACTGAGAATTCACAACACATGAAAAAAAAAAAAGGTGTCTAGACATGGTAAAACAAGCCACAAACTGCTACAAAAACCATCAGGACAAGAAAAACTACTCACTTTATGTGATTTCCCCCAGCCAGGTGGACTGTGGATGGCTAAGTCAGGTAGCAGCATGTTGCCCTGGGAGCAGGGAGACCAAATCCTCCATCCTCCAGTCTTCAACTTCAGACTTCAGGTGTGAGTCGGATTGAAGGTTGACGTATAAGGCAACTATTCACCAAATAGTCGGTAGCAACAATTCATTCCTTCATTCATTCACCCACTCAGATTTATTCACTCATTTTCCAGGTATGTGTGAAGAATGGGAGCACACAACAAAAGAGACAACAGTCCTGGTGAAGCTGATGGCCTAGGGCTGGAGTGGTAAGGGACAGATAAAGTAAACAGATCATTCTATACAGAGCAGAAAATGCTATCATAGAACTAAGCATGAGGTACTAGTCAAGTAAGTGAGCACCTGTGTATGACATGCTAGTCAAGTATTTGTGTGTGTGTGTGTGTGTATGTGTGTGTGTGTGTGTGTGTGTGTATAAAGATTTCTAGGAAGCAGTCATTGGAGTTCTAAGATGCACTAGTTAGCCAGGTTAACTAGGGAAGGGCAGGGCATTCGAGGAAGTGGGAATTTTTTTTTCTTTTTTGAGTTGGAGTCTCCCTTCATCACCCAGGTTGGAGTGCAGTGGCACACTCAGGGCCACTCCAGCGTCGACCTGCTGGGCTCAGGCGATTTTTCTGCCTCAGCCTTCCAAGTAGCCGGATGGGAATAATTTGAGCAATGTAAAGAATGAAGAGAGAACGTGACTTGTTTGATAACTTTGGAAAGTTAATCATGGCTGGAATGAGGGTTTGAGGAGAATTTGTAGAGAAAAAAATGACTAGAGGCTGCCAGATGTTCTGTCCCAAAACAGTTGAAAACAGTTGACCATAAGCATGAGCAGGGCAGACATGAGTGTGATTATGAAAATGTACATATGTGTGCGTATATGTTTATTTTAAGTGCATTACATAGCTCCATCAGTAATGTATGCTTTTGGGGGGTATCCTTTTGTTGTATTTTTAAGAAAGTCATTTTGAACATTATTTGTAGATGTGAACCCTCCCTCATACCCTGGGGACCATCCTTGACACTCTCAAGCAGAATACTTTGTGCCCCAGTTTGAAAACTCCGACGTTGGTTTATCTTACTAAAATCTGTAGCTACCCCCAAAGCAGTGGCAGACAAAGCTGAGAGAAGAAATTCCATAGCTCCTTCCTAATGTGGAACAGACTGCACTTGAAACATTGACTCAGCAAATTAAAAAGTTGGCCTTTCCACCTCTCAGAGACTCAACTCCCTGACCAATGTTCCAGCTGCCTATGAGCACTGGGTGCCATGATGTGTGAAAAGCTGAGGGGCCAATCTAGAGAACAGATCCCATGGCATGCTTGTCCAGAATACCTTGCAGAATCAGTGAATGCTCAAAAAAGTACACTGGCACATAAAAACAAATTTTAAAAAAACCAAATGACTTAGTATGATTAGCTATGCTTTCACTTTTTAATGAGTTGATTTGTTTCCATAATTTCCTTTAGGCAAAAAAAATTCTAGTTTCAAAAATGCTAAGCAAATTTTATAGCTATTTTAATTCTTAAAACTGATAATAGCGATAATAGCCGTTATTTGCGCAGTCACGTGCCCAAGACAAATCCCAAGAGAGGAACACAAGCAAAATCAAATGGTGAGATTTGACTTTGCCCAAGTTCTTCTGAACTAGAAATTTCTAAAGGTGTTTTGTGCAGAATGCTGCACTGTGTGCAGTTTTTAGCTTTTTAACCTCAAGGACATCAAACTGTTGGAAGAGATTCAAAGAAGGATAATAAAACTCGGATGGGGTGACCTACAGAAATGGGCTAACCGCCTGAGAGAATGGTACTGTTGAATGAGCCCTTGCTGAGGAAGCCTCCGCACTGATGACCCCTCCATCCTGTCTGTGGGACAAGGGCATGGTTGGTTATTCACTGCCGCCTTGCCTTTTTAGAAGGACAAACACAGGGCATGTCCGGAGCACAGAGTCATGCTGTGTGATTTCTTCAAAGAGGATTTAACTGCAGGTTTGTCACAGACTCCTCTTGCTCCTTCCTTCCAATTTGGTACTTAAATGTGGTCCAAATTCAAGAGGAGGGAAGTCTCAGAATCTAAGAGATATATATTAAATTGGTGTTATACTGTGTCACCCAGATGGCAGTACCATGGTCATGGCTCACTGCAGCCTCGACCTCCTGGGCTCAGGTGATCCTTCTGCCTCAGCTTCCCGAGTAGCTGGGACTACAGGTGTGCACTACCACGCCCAGCTAATTTTTTGTTTATTTTGTAGAGACAAGGTCTCACTGTGTTACCCAGGCTGGTGTCAAACTCCGAGGCTCAAGCAATGTACCTGTCCCAGCTTCTCGAAGTGAGGGGATTATAGGTATGAGCCAACTCACCTGGCCTATTTTTATCAGTAGGTAATAAACTTTTATTCCAAAGTTGTTAGACTTAAAGTTGCTAATAAAAAAGAATTTGAAATAATCATGTAATAACCCTACTTTGACTAAGACAATGGAACTATGGCCTAAAAGACAGTATTCCAGCATAATTTGCTCATTAGTCTTCCAGAATAACTAGTCATTAGATTATTGAATGACTTGACTGCTTCAGAATAATATCCCTATTGCAGCTGCTCAGTGGGGGAAGCAGGAAGGCCAGTGTGCCTGTACTTGGGAGGCTGAGATGGAGGGATCGCCTGAGCCCAGGAGGTCAAGGCCACAGTGAGCCATGATTGTGCCACTGTACTTCATCCTGGACCATAAAGTGAGTGACTCAAAAAAAAAAGCAGTTTATACATAAACCTTCTAGTGGTCCTGTCTACCCTCTTCGACACAGCAACTGACTTGGCCTTGTAGAGTGCTGAGCTTTGCCTTCTCACAGGTGATGTGGGATAAGTAGTGAGATTAGTTGTCTGGGAAGGAAGGTACATGTCTCCCCAGGTGTTGGGCTCTCCTGGTATGACATTCCTGCTTCCTCTACATCCAATCAGCCTTGCTGGTTTGTCCCTGCTCCTAGCTTTCAAAAATACTCTAGGTCGGGATGAACAAAGGCTTCCCGCCACACACACACACACACACACACACACACACACACACGGATGCCTCCTCCTAATCCAGCAAATGAAAATGACAACAAACTCTTTCACACAGCGTTTAGCACTGCTCAAATGGCCTCCACCTGCCAACCTAATTTTACCTTTTTTCTTTATAGACAGGGTCTTGCTCTGCCACTCAGGCTGGAACGCAGGGGCATCATCATAGCTCACTGAAGCCTTCTGAGCTCAAATGATCCTTTTGTCTCAGCCTCCTGAATAACTTGGACTACTACTAATTAAAAAAAAAAATTTTGTGGATAGGATCTTACTATGTTGCCCAGGTTGGTCTTGAACTCGTGGTCTCAAGCAGTCCTCCTTCCACAGCCTTCCAAAGGGCTGGGATTATAAGCATGGGCCACCACATCCAGTTGAATCTAAACTCTTTTTATGCCCTCACAGGTACCTGCCAGTCTACCCTAACTAAATTCCTCACTATTTCCCCAAATCACCCCAAATCCTACTTTCCTCTGAAACTAAAGGGAAAGAAGATATTAACAAATGAAATCTTAGGTTAAGATTGGCATGATGTGAACAAGGGGAATAGAATGAGGCCAAACAACTAGGGATGATGATTAAGAACCAGAACTGGTGATGGCAGAGTGCAGCGATCGGGAGGAACAAGACAATAATTCTGAATGGAAGAATGCAAAAAAATAATGAAAAGAATGAATTATAGTGAATATTGACTTCAGGGGCAAGCTGATTGTCTTAATCCACTTGAACTGCTATAACAAAGAACCACAGACTGGGCAGATTTTAAACAACAGAAATTTATTGCTCACAGTTCTGGGGACTGAAAAGTCCCAAATGAAAGCACCAGCAGATTCCGAGGCTGGTGAGGGCCTGCTTTCTCTTTCATTGATGTCAGCTTCTAGCTTTATGTGGAGGAAGGGGGCGAATGGGCTTCCTTGGACCTGTTTTATGAAGGCAACTTTATGTACGAGGTCTCTCCCCTCATGACCCAATTACCTCCCCAAAGGACTTAGGGGTAAGGATTTTGACATATGACTCTGGGGTGGGGAGCACAAACATTAAGACTCTAGCACCAACTTATACATCTTAATGGCTTCTGAGGTTGGCATCATTGTTTTATAGTGAAATACCTTAACTGACACATAGAATGATGAGGCTGTGCCGTTGAGAGCATTTTAAGTTATGAATGTATTATGTGGAACACTGCAGAGATATGTGATAAATTTTAGATGGATTTTGATACAATATAGTTACAACTTAGGTTTTATCAGCAAAAGCATAAACATTGAGCTATTTGCAAGTATAACCAGTTTCTAACCATCTCAGGTAACTAAAAGATAGTCAAAAGATCACTATCCAAAGGTTATTCTTGTTTCTAGAGGCACAGAGATATGAAGGTCGGGCCTCCAGAGAAAAGACATGGATTCCTATTGCTGAATTATAGTGTCCATGGGGAGGACTGGAACTGGTGTGGAATTGCAAGACTTGGGGAGCCACTGATGGCATTTAAGCATGAGTAGACTTATGTTGGAGAAATAGAATTCTGGCAGGATACTATAGGAAACTGCGCTGGGAGAAGAATTGGCAACAGACAAGAACTAAGATAAGGCAAGTAAGGCTTTCATCTTGAATGCAAAATTTAAGGAGGTACTAAAACCCAAGTAATCAAGATAAATAATATTTTAATGCAATATTTAAAGCAGTTAAAATTTGTACAAAACAATTCATGATGAACAAAATGTCAGAATTTTAAATAAAGGCAGAATCAGCTGTGACAGTGGGAACATTCAGGAGAGGCTGAATGATTCAGAAAGATGCTTAGGAGGAAGGATCAGGTGACGGACCTAATGTGCAGAAGGAATGAGATTGAGGAGTCAGGGAAGTCAAGAACAAAGCCCACGATTATGACTCAGGTAGACCTGTCAGTCACCAGCCTAGGTGAGTCACAGGAGAAGTAGGCTTGGGGAGGATGTGGATGAGTTCCGCTGTGAGTTTGTCATATTTGAGGTGTGCATGAGATATCAAAGGGAGGAAATCCAGCTAGTGACCAGAATATGGGCCTAGTGCTGGTAGAGAAGTCTGGTTGGCTCTAGAAAGCAGAGTTTTCTCACATGTAGGTGCTACGGAAAGCTGGGTGGATAGGTGAACCTGCCCAAGGAGTAGGTATATAAAGAGAAGAGATAATGGTACTGAGCACAATAAAAAAGGAGTGGTAATGTTTATTGAGGTTTGCTCTGTGCTAGCTAGTCTACTGAGCAATTTACAAACATTATGTAATGAAATCTTCACAACAACTCGAAAAGTTCTGTGTTATTATTGGCCTCATTTTACAGATGCGGAAATGGACAGTTAGAGAGATTAAGTAAAATAGGATTTGTGCTCAGTAAGGAAAAGGCAAAACCAAGATGCAAACTCAAAAGTCTGAAGAGAGGAAGGAAGCAGCCTAGCTCCGGAGAGCAAGGCCCAGGGTTTGAATTCCAGCTTCATGGTTTACTGGGTGTGTGATCTTTGCCAGCACTCTTATTCTCCTGGAGTCTCTGTTTCTTCATCTGTAAGATGGGCATTAAAAACAAACCTCACAGGACTCTTGTGAGGGTGAGATGGGGAATACCAAGTGTCTGATGCATAGTAAGGACTCAGGATGAGCTGGTAACAGATGCAGTTCTTAGGAACACCCTGGGGTCATGCAAATGTTTAAAGGGCCTTAGTGAAGAGGACACTAGGAAAGAGAATATGATGGGGAAGTAAAAGCAGAACCAGGAGAGAGGAAATCAAAAGAAGGAAGTGGGGTTGGAACAGCAGGGTTTGGTCAGTTTGCCGGCTATCGATGTACTTAGAAGCATGGGAGATTCAGTGGAGCGGCAGGGCATGGATTGATGGTGAAGCAAAGGAATGTGGACAACGTCTCCCAAAAGCTTGGCTCTGAAGGGAAGGAGAGGGAGGGATGTCTCTTGAGGGAGATATGGAGGGTAGACAGAGCTCTCTTCTAGTCCACAAATGCCCCATGACAGGGAAAATCGAAGCATTTTTTTTCTCCCTAAGAAGGGAAGTTCCAACCGGGCTCGGTGGCTCAGCCTGTAATCCCACGCCTTGGGAGGCTGAGGTGAGTGGATTGCCTGAGCCCGCGGGTTTGAGACCCGCCTGGGCAACTTGGCGAGACCTCATCTCTACAATAAA
>CAUYQG010190192.1:0-24498 GCA_963574415.1 Tarsius wallacei | reverse complement strand
GGAGGCTGTGAATCAGCCCTGCTAGCCATAGCTCTGACCATGGTCCTTCCCTTTCTGTGTCTTGTGGTGAGTGGAAGGATGAAGTGGTCCCGGGAGGGCAGGGGTGCCCAAGATCCACGGTTACCCAGTGCCAAGGTGCTGGACCCACTCTATCTGGACGCGCTCCCCGTGTGCTCTTTGACTCAGGTGTGGAGGGTGTAATTTGCTGTGTATGGTTGCTTGTGCGTTCCTTGATTATGTAAACCAGTGGCTTTTGCCAAGAACTCTTGGTGCCCTGAAGCTCCAAGCTGGTTCCCTCCTATTGGCCGGCTTCGTTTCATTTTATTGGGAGGCGTGGCCGTCAGGTTGCAGAGCTGTGATAACTCATTGCCAGTGTCTCTTAGGAGTGCATTACCTGGAGTTCAGGGACTCCTGTCGGCGACAATGACCGCAGATGAGTTGGTTTTCTTTGTGAATGGCAGAAAGGTAAGCGAGATCTGACCTTTGGTTGGGTGTCCCTGAGGAGGGATGTGTGTCCTCTGGATGAGGAAAGTCTGGTTCTCTCTCTTCCCTGCTCCCCTGTACTTCTGTACTTGTCCTCTCTTTCTCACTCTCCCTGAGAAAAGCTATTGCTGTCTCTTGGTGACACTGGGTAGGACCTTCTCAGGGCCGAGTGCAGGCAAGATGTTCAAGGGGCAATGGGTTAGGGGAAGGTGGTTGAGAAGGGGGGGGTCTGCTTGCCTGCCACAGACTCTCTGCAGTCGTGGGACTCTGGTGCAGAGCGAGAAAGGGGTCCAGAGCCTGAGTTCTAGGGGAGACGGTCACTTGCCACATCTCTACATCTGTGTTACATCAAACACGTCCCAATACTTAACGTTGCTCTCTTTAGTGAGAGAAGGGACAGGCATGTGCTTTCTGCTGCTATCAGGATATTCTATGTGCACAGCCTTTGGTTCTGATATATGGTCTGTAGAGGTGTACCTGCCAGCCCTGGTTCACTGTGTTAGGACAGATGCTGACACCTTGTGGCAAGCCACATTTTTCATAAAGGGCATGCTTCCCCCACCCCACCCCGACACACACACTCTTAGTTTTACATGTGAGTCTTACCAATTCCTTACTCACTTGAATTAATTTCACGGGTGCACAGGGACCTAGAGAAGGGGGCATGGGTACCAGTCCTTGGGCATCACAAGGGTGAGAGTCTCTACAGATTCCACTGCACATGCACAGAAATGGGGCACTCATGTGACAAAGTCTCCAGCCTCCACCTGCCCCCCGATGACCCTGTGAAATGCTCACACCTGCTCTGCTCATTACTTGGGAGTGGGAAGGATGGTGAAAGACCAGTAAATTTGCATGTTGCAACTGGCCCCGGGGACGGTGTGTTGTGAATATGCCCAATGCACCCCCAAAGAGAGGGTATTTTATTTGTCGTGCTATATTGGCACTATTTTTTGCATTGAGTTGAGAAACTAGATAACTTTCTAGGTTGTTTTCAAGATCTAAAATGTGTCTTTTCATAAGAGTCCTAGGACTTAAACCATCAGGGTGTGTTTGGGTGACTGTCAAGGGAATTTCATGAGCTGTTTCAGCATTAATACTCTAAAGACTGATTCCGACTGAGTGCTGCCATCAGGAAGCACTGGGGAATGGAGTCAGCCACATTCTTTCAGGTTCAGAGTCATCTCTCTGGGCTGCGTCTTTTTTCAGGGTCAGCACCTGTCACCAATCCAAGAGGTAGGGCAGGTTTCCAAGTTGGTACGGTGGTTGAAATTTTTGCATCCAACATTTCAGACACCTTCTTTGCATACAGCAATTACATTGCAGAGATTTAGGAAATGGTTGTCGAATGGCTGTCTAGAAGAACTGCTTATAGAAAGCTATCTTCTCTGGAATTTTTATAAGTCATTTTTACATCGAGGAAGCAGCTGGACTCCACGCCTTCCAATCACCAATTCACGTGTGAAAGTGTCAGGCCCTGCTCTTCTTAAGGGATGGTTTGTGGTGGGCACTGGATCTAGAAAGGACATTTCAAATTATATCCGGCTTGGTGAAAATGGGTTTCCCTTGTACTTTATTTTCACTTTGAGAAAGTAATTTTAATTCTCTGAAAGTATCATCACACCAAACCCTATTATCTCTGGAAGCTACTGCCACTGCCAGTTTCTCTTATGAACATCGTTGTTTGTAATTGATAAAGACGTGGCATCTTGAGAAACTGCTGGAAAGGTGGGGAGGCAATGAAGGAGCCGTGGAGTGAAAGCTGTAAAAGCAAGCACAGGTGAGGGGATTCCTGAGCCAGTAAGGATGGCTGTGAGCTTGTCCCCATTGCTACTCCCAAGATATCCTAGACCTTTTGTTATGGGATAGTGTGCGAAGCTGTTACCAAAGAAGCTGCCAGATCCCGGTGGCTTCTTCTTAGATGTGAACTTCTACTCTTCTTGTGTCATGCCCCCACCAGGACTCGATCCCTCTGGGGTCCTGCAGAAGGTGCTTAATGCAAAAAGTCAGACACCCCTGGGGCCTTCTGTGATGGCGACAGGCCCTGGGGACCTTTGCCTTCACACCGTCTCCTGTCCTGGAGTCAGGGTCAAAGGGAAAGAGTAGTCCTGGGTTTTATGACCACTGGAATGGCGGTCCTGTTGGAGGGCAGTGCTCTGGTTTATCTGAGCAGTCATGGTGTAGAGGAGATGGTGGCACCGGAGGGAATCAGGGGGATTTGGCAGGGGGGTGCAGCTGAGGGTGGCCAGAAGTGATCCCTGCAGGAAGCAGGTGTCAGCTATGGAGAGCTCGGAGTGACTCCACTCGCTCTGCACTTGCTTGTTCACCACTGGCTCACTCACTCATTACTTACTCGTTTACTCACTTAGTCACTCACCTGTTCATTCACTCGCTCTCTCGCTCACTCACTCACTCGCTCACTCATTCATCATTGGCTTGCTCACTCATCACTCACCCGCTCATCCATTCACTCATCACTCGCTCACTCACTCATCACTCATTCATTCACTCACACCACTTGCTCACTCATTCATCACTCACTCACTCATTTGCTCGCTCACTCACTCACCTGCTCATTCACTCACTCTCTCACTCACTCACTCATCACTCACTCGCTCACTCATCACTTGCTCACTGGCTCATCACTGGCTTGCTCACTCACTCACTCATCACTCAGTCACTCATCACTCACTCGCTCATTCATTCACTCATCACTCACTCACTCATCACTTGCTCACTCATCACTGGCTTGCTCACTCACTCGCTCACTCATCACTCAGTCACTCATCACTCACTCACTCATTCATCACTTGCTCACTCGCTCACTCATCGCTCACTCGCTCACTGGCTTGCTCGCTCACTCGCTCGCTCATTGCTCACTCACTCGTAGTCTGCATTTACTAAGCTCCTTCAGAGGCCTTTGACACCGGGATGCACGCTGGAGGAACGTGATCTCTATGGCTAGGCAGTTGCCATTCAGCAGCCTGTGGGCTAGTTGGAGAGAGGGATTACAATTAGGCAAAGGAATAGACTCCACGATATATTGAACAGAAAGCTAGCCTCATGAGATCCTCTTCCTGGATGTTCTTAAACCACTTAGCACCGTGCAAGCACATCTAGTAGGTGCCCAAATCATGTGGATGGAATGAATGGATGAATAGTAAAAGCTTTGAGAAATCCTGTACGAAGGGGGTCTTTTTAAAATACTCTGCATTTTATAACTATTTTAAATTTACAGAAAAGTTGCAAGAAGAATACAAAGAAATATTAAATACCCTTTATCCACATTCACCAATTGCTAACACTCTGCCATATTTGTTATCTCATTCTCTTTTTTTCTGGACACACACACACACACACACACACAGCAGATGGGAGGGAGAGATATGTACAAGTATATAAATAATTGTGTATATTAATGTAGAAATTAATATGAATAAATACCCAGATCAAAGTTTTCCTTTCTGGACCCCGTTAGGGTAAGTTGCAGACATCATGTTCCTCTAGCTCGTATCCTAAGGATAAATATATTCCCACACAACCACAGTCCAATTATGAAAATCAGGACACTCAACTTTGCTCTAATACTATTATCCATAGACTTCATGCAAAATTGGCAGCATTTGTACTCTCAGTCCCGAGTCCGGGTTGGCGGCAAGCAGTTGTCGCCTCCGATCTGGAACAGTTCCTCAGTTGTCCTTTGTCTTTTGTGACACTGGCGTTTCCGAAAAGAACAGGCCAGTCATTTCTTAGAATGCTCCTCACTTTAAGTTTGTCTTGTGCTTTCCTGTAATTAGACTCAGTCTGCACTGAGGGCCGGAAGGCCACAGAAGTGATGCGTCTTTCTCAGTGCATCCGATCAGGAGGCGATGATGTCGGTTTTTCATTACTTGTGATGGGCACTTGGATCACTTGGTTAAGGCGTTAGCCACCAGGCTCCTTCACTGTGAGGCAACTCCTTATGCCTGTGTAATTAATGTGGAATATGTGAGAAGACACTTTGGGAGACTCTATAAATATCTTGTTCATCAAACCTTCACCCACTAGCTTGAGCCTCCATCGATGATTTTTAACTGGATCAGTGATTGTGCTGGTGGCTGGATGGCCGGTCATAATTATCAGATGGCGGTCTTCTGTCAGGAAGAGCGTTCCCTTCTCTTCCACTTATTTGTTTGTTTGTTGACTCGTTATCAGTTTGCACGCTCAGATTTTTTTTTTTGAGTCAGAGTCTCACTCTGTTGCTCAGGCTGGAGCACAGTGGCCTCAACCCACTGGGCTCTGACGATCCTTCCGCCTCAGCCTTCCAAGTAGCCAGAACTACAGGCATGCGCCACCACACCCGGCTATTTTTTTGATATATTGTAGAGACGAGGTCTCACCAAATTGTCCAGGCTGGTTTCAAACCCATGGGCTCAGGCAATCCTCTCACCTCGGCCTCCCAAAATACTGGGATTACAGGCTTGAGCCACTGTGCCCAGCTTGCACTCTCTCAGATTTTAATTTTGTTTAATGGGATATAACCCATTATGACCATTATTTCTTTTTGTATTTGTGTCTTACCAGAGCAATCTGCTTAACCCAACAGTTCCTAAACTCACTTCCCTACAAAGTGTTTCTCCCTTGGGATACTCACTGGCACCCCATTGAGAGAGTATCCCATGGGGTGCACCATGGCAAGCCCTGTGGCCACATGAGAGTGGCAAGACCAGCTCCTGTAGGAATTCACAAGAGGGTGGACCACCTGTGGCTGGGGGTATGGAAAGTGTTTACTGAGGAACTGTTTGGGTTCTTCTGATAAGTCAAGGTGGCAGCAAAGAGGCCCAGGAGTTGGAAGGTATAAGATGTATTTTCAGAGCAGTAAGATGACCAGCTTGGCAGAGAAACAAGAGGGAGAAAGGCTGACATGAAGATTGAGAACACATTGAGAAGGCCTTGAAGGACGGGAACTTGGCTGTGACCCTGAAAGTGTGGGCATCATGGAGGGCACTAGGAAGGGACCGATATGATGTGGTAAAAGCAGAACTGAGGGACAGGCGGAGGAAATGTTGTGGTGGCAGCTGAGAGGCTCTCACTGTCTTCTATGAGATAGGTGGTAAGAATCGTTATTTCATGCGTTTATGGCTTCTATGATCTGTAACCAAGATATTGAACAAGCTGGACTCATGGGTGTAATCACGCAAGAAAATTAGTTGTGTCTCCCACTTTCCCTTAAGCTTTATTCAGAGGGCAAATTCTGGCAGTCTCATGAGCTTTTCGATCACTCTTAGTCAATAAAAGCATCCCGTGGGCATTTTTAAGTTGCCCAATGCAGTCTCAGTTGGGGCAGCGTGGTGTAACGTGGCTCCGCTCTTGGGGCCTCTCAGGTGTCTGGACTGAGACTTTTCTTCCTCTTGTGATGACGTTCGGGGCTCTTCAGGGCCACCCCGGGGAATACTTGCTTGCAGGTCCTATGACATGAGAGATGTGCTTTTCTCAGGCCGGCTGCCCCCCTCCTCTGGTTTTGAGAGGTTCATTCCACACAGACTTTCTTGGAGGTTCCGTCCCCCACTCTGGGCTATCATTCTGGGAATGGTTTAAACACCTCCAAGCCGGCTCTCTCTGTCTCTGTCTGGGAATGGTTTAAACACCTCCAAGCCAGCTCTCTCAATGGCCTGTGCCAGGTCCATGGCCAGCTTCCACATCCTTTGCCCTACTGAGCCCAGCACAGCCATCTCTTCAGCTTAAGTCTCAGGAGGAGTTTAAACATGTCACCGTTGGGCCAGCTGTGGTGGCTCACACCTGTAATCTCAGCACTTTGGGAGGCCCTGGCTGGGGGATCCTTTGAGACCAGGAGTTTGAGACCAGCGTGAGCAACATAGCGAGACTCCATCTCTACATGTCAAATAAAATAAAATTAAAATAAGCATATCATTGTTAGTCATTGATTGCATATTAAGCGTACCTCTAGCTGTTTAGAGAAGCCAGTTCAGAGAAGCCAGACCAGCATACCCCCTCAAGAGCAAAGGTGATGTGTTAGTTTACCAGGGGGTACAAAGGAAATCCCCCCACTAAATGTGCGGTATGAGGCAGACACCCTCTCTTCCACTTGGGGAAGGTGTGGTGCTCACTGTACAGTTTTCTCCAACGAAACCCTTCCAACAAATTATTTCCATCAATCATCCCAGCAACCCACTCCCTCTTCAGCCTCGATGATGCACGGAGTAGGGAAATAGGTCTTCATAGACATCCTCAGACAATTCACACTGGAAACTGACCCCTCAATTCGTGGACAACCTTTTCCGCCTTGTTGAACTTACTCATGGGTCTTCGGTTTGAGGTTTCTCCTCCATTTCCAACGTGTGTTCGTGTTGTTGACTGTGACTGTTCATCACGTGCCATACTCAGCTCTGAGCACAGGACACCGGCCTGACTTCCTACAGTCACACACAGGGTCACGAATGTGTACCCAGGGACACAGAGCCAGGGGTCTGTGCGCTGGGCTCCCAGATGGCCCTGGCACCCACAGGTGTGACCCCATGGTAGACCTGAGAGGACGTGTTTGGTTTAAGGGGCTTTGCCTTGGTGGGCCCAGAGTGGCAGGTGCAACTCCTGAGCGTTGAGGGCTGGGTCCTGACCCAGCACTAAGTGAAATTTTAGAATGTAGGGATGTGAACATGTATTTAGCCTGGCTTGAGATTAATGTGTTCATTCTTACACAATTGCCAGGAAAATACCTCGGTTTTCATAATCGACTTAACACACTAACCCTACAAATTCTTGGGTGAGTCATTGAAGAAGGAAATGACTTGTAGACGGACGGTGAAGGATGCCTATGAAACACTTTTCTTTCTGGTTTTTTTAATAGGTGGTGGAGAAAAATGCAGACCCAGAGACAACCCTTTTGGCCTACCTGAGGAGAAAGCGTATCCTGACTTTGGAGTGGGGGTGAGGGAGAGTAGATGATGGGAACTCGTTCTCCGGGCCTTATGTCATTTCCTAGTGACCGGTGGGGTGGCCGTGAAGGGCAGAGGAGAGAGCACTGGATTGGGAGTCGGGACAATGCATTTCAGTTGCAGCTGTGGTCTAAATCCTCGGCTGTGGGGTGAGAGGATTGTTGGGATGCTCTTTGCGATGTCACCCTGCTGACTCTGGTAATGCCAAGGTTCACTCCTGGGCCTGTCGAAAGGCCCTCGTTAGCCCTGGTGAGCTTCAGGGTCATGCCCTGGCAGCAGGGGGCCCTTCCTTGGGTGACATTTGCTCCGTACGTAAACGGACTTCCTGGGGAATGTTCTGGACTCTGCTGAGGTGGCGGGAAATAAGGGAAGGGGCGTCCATGGGGAAAGGACGTCTGAGGGGGGAATTGTGGGGGGAGGCACTATCTGTTGTGAAATCAGCAGACAGGGGTGCTGCTGAGGGTAGGAGACTCCCTGGAGGGGCGTGGGTGCAGTCTTCACTCAGTGTGGGGAGCTCACCTGTAATCCCCCAGATCTTCATTCTTTCAGAGGAGGAGAGTGTTCTGAGACCTTGAAATAAATAAAAAAACAAAAAATAGCAAGAGTAATAGAAGCTAGCATTTAATGAGCACCTACTATATGCAGGCAGAGTTTGCCCTGATTCGTGCCGCTCAGCTCACTTAATCCCCAGGGCAACCCCATGGAAGTGGGGTGCTCCCTTTTGACAAGAGAGGAGGGGAGGTCTGGGTGTGTTTCATGACCTGCCTTTCGCCAGTGTGTTCTGGGAAGAGCCCACACCAGAGCCTGGCACCAACTCTGACACTTTTACCACGCTGGAGACTCTCTCAGGGTCTGTCGCCAGGACCATGCTCTTCCTGACCTCTGTCGATGAACCCCTCTAGCTGCAGAGGGCTGTCTGGGGGATCTTTCCAGTGACACGTCTGGGGACCCCAAGGGGTTATTTCGGCACCCACAAGAATGAGCCTGGCAGCCCCGGCCTTCACCCTGGGTTGTCCCCTCCCACCATGCACGGCGCTTGACTCAGGCGTACTTTGATCTGGAGTTCTGAACGAGAGAGGGCGGGTCTGGAGGTTCACAGCAGATGGACCTGGTGGCTTTTTTGCAGTGCAGGAGTCACCAGACAGGGTCAAGGGACGGTGGGAAACGCAACTTCTACGGAAGAGGAACTCATTCTCAGAGATTGTTGAGATCAATCCTAATTTTCTAATAATAACCCTAGTGTTAGTTTTCTAATCATTTCAATTTTAGTCTTGAGGGCCCAGACGCCTCAGAAATTCCCTATCTATCGCTTCTTGGCCTTTTGGCTAAGATCAAGTGCAGAAATTCCCTATCACGGCAATTGGCGGGCTTAAAGGTCAAATCTCAGAGAAAGTCAAAGCTGAAAGCTGGCACGGGAACATGACGTCCTTGCGGCTGTTTGAGTCGATCTGGGGTGTTCCAGGCGGGAGAGGAGACCCCAGCCTGACCCCCACTCCAGCTTTCAGAAAGGTCTCCAGGCCGGAAGTCCTTGCTAGACTTTGGGCTGCCACCACCCTTCACGTGCCCCCAGAGTTGGGAACTGCTGGGATCTGCACACACCCTGACACAGAATGCAGGAGGAAACGGCGTGTTGGTGGGGAGGGGCACAGCAAGTCTGGAGTCAGGTGATTGGCCTGGGCCCCTAGCAGGCAAGGGGACATGAGCTCCTCTGTTATCTGTGTGGCCCACATCACCTCTTGAGTCTCTGTTTGCTGTTCTCCCCTATCTGCTAACCATACTAATGTGAAGATCACACGGGTACTTGGGTATGAGTGCTTTTTAAGTATGAGATGTTATTGAATTGCTCGTTATTAATTTTGTCTTGAAGATGAGGGATGTGACCGGGTGATGATGGCACTGGTTCCCTCCACCTCTAGGAGATAGCAATGGCTCACAGCCCTGCAGACCTGCAGGAAAACAGGAACACAGCCTGTGTGTCTCTGGGGTCGTGATTGCACGGTGTTCTCGAATAGTCTACTCGCGAGGCACTTTTACAGTGCAAAGTATCGGAGTATCATTCTGCAAGTGCATGTTAACATTGGCCCTGGATTGGTCCCTGACTCCCCAACTTGTCCTTCTAATTTCCATCCACACATCTCATGGGCCCCCCTGCTCTTGAGACTTTGTCAGCCAAAAGGAGCAGAGAGAAAAGCCAGGACTCAGTAGGTCCCAGAACAGATCGATGTCTAGTGCTGGTCCGAGTGACTTCATGGCATGCCCACCCAAGGGTGATGCCAGGGTGGCCCCATGGGCTCAGTCTTTGAGGTGCGCAACCTCCCTGCCCATGAGACCACGCCGGGCAGACCCCGACCCCGTGAGAAGGAAGTGACGAGCCCCAGAACTTGAGCGCCATCTGTCCGTGGCACCCTGAGGCTCTTCTGGGCAGTGGGCATGGCCCCTTTTCCTGCAGGGCCTTGGAGGGAGGCGCCCGTGGGTCTGCCGCTCCCGGGTCAGGGCCTGAGCCCGTGTGAGGGACGGGATGGCTCTGCCCACGGGCTCTTCCGGGATTTTCCAGCAGTCCTGCATTCGTGTTCCTTAACCCTGGACCGCCCAGTGGGACTGAGCGGGACCAAGCTCGGCTGCGGGGAAGGTGGCTGCGGTGCTTGCACGGTGATGCTCTCCAAGTATGATCGCTTCCAGAACAAGATCGTGTATCCTTTGTCTGCGGGCTGGTCACCATGCGGGCACTAGGGGGTGTGTGTGTGTGTGCGCGCGCTCACACTTGTGCACGTGTGTGAGCCCCTGTGTTTTCAAGCAGGATCTGATTATGATGGGGAACTGCAGAAGGGTGTCTTAGTGAGTGTGTTCCAGGCATAGGAACTCTGACTATCTCTGAACTGCTGATGAAATGACCTTTCTGAACCCCAGGCCCACGTCACACTCAGCAAATCCTTCCATAGCCCTCCGTCAGCCCCTGAACCAACCAGCATCTGCTCAGCAGCCAAGGCCCTGCACAATATACCCCTCTCTGCCTGGCTAACTCTTACTAGCTCTTTAGGATTGGGCCAAAGTACCACCTTCTCCAGGAAGCCTTCCTTGATCTCCCAAGACTAAGTGAAGTGTCCCTTTTCTGGGCTGGACCCACAATGTCCTAGGCACAGCCTTTCCAAAGCATTTGCCATAAGAGAGTGACAAAAAAAGGTAAAAGGTAAACTGAGGCACAATCAAAACAAAATTTTTTTTAAGTTTATTTGAACAAACAACAATTCATGCCTTGGGCAGCTCAGTGGAAACACAAGAGGGAGGCTTTTATAGGATGGGCACAAAAGTAAAATGAAGACAAGGTTTGACTGGTTACAGTTAGACAGCTGCTTTCTCTGGTCTTTGGAAAGGCCCTAGTCCCAAGTTTTTTTTTGTTTTTTTTTTGACAGAATCTCGTTCTGTCACCCAGGCTGGAGTGTCACTCAGGTGCAAGCCTATAGTTCATTGCAACCTCAGACTCCTGGAATCAAGTGATCCTTGTGTCTCAGCCTCCCCAGGACCTGGAACTACAGGTGTGGAACTACAGGATCTGGAACTACAATGCCTGTCTAATTTTTAATTTTTTGCAGAGATGGAGTCTCACTATGCTACCTGGGCTGGTCTCAAACTTCTGGCCTCAAGTGACCCTTCTGCCTTGGCCTTTCAAAGCACTGGATTACAGTCGTGGGCCATGGCAGCTGGCCCCTGGTTCTATAACTACAAGTCTGTTGACTGCTGATTGGTTGAGCTGAAGTCCTGTTTTTCTTTAATATGGGCATTTACAAATAACAGCTCGAGTTTCACCTGTGTTTGCACTGCTGAGGCCTAACTGGTCTCGTCTGCTCAGAGATTCTGCCTGGATTTAACTTGCTTGAATAAGGTCCAGATTGCATCTTCATATCGGCCTCTGTTTTCCGACTGACTGCAGGCTACCAGAGGCCAGAGCTGTTATCCTCACCTTTACCTCCTCAGTCCCCAGGGGAGTGCGTGCATGGTGTTTGAGGGTCTATCCTGGAATGAGTGAGGGCAGGAGAGGGTGCCTGGAAGCCCTAGATGAGGGGCCGGCATCTCACACTGACTCGAGAATTTTCCTACCTTCTCCCACAGCAGACTGGGAGAAATGGAGGTGGGTGAACTCAGGAAAGAGGATGAGGAGAGGCCCTGACACAGAGGCTGAGCAAGGGGCCCGCAGAACCAGGCTGCTCCGAGGCTGCCGTCTGCCGGGCGCTCCCTGTTAGCTCAGCCTCCAGGGCCGGGCCGAGAGGCAGCTGAAAGTGACCTTGGCTCAGGCCCTGACCCTGCAGGCCTCAGGAGGGCCCGGCCTCACCTGCTGGGAGAACTTCCCTTTTCCCTCACCGGGTCTTGTGTGGAGAGGCGAGGGCAGCGGCAGGAGTGACAGGGACATAATTTAGAGCAAGGAGATGTAGCCTAAAGCCTCACTGAGCCCCCAGGCCTGCACTTGGGTCCCGGCTTGACCTTAATCCGGACTCCAAGCCACTTTTCCGCCAACGCCTGCCTGGCCCCCATCTGCTCTTTGCACCACGTTGCCGTGACGACCGTGGAAGGCATCGGAAGCACCAAGACTAGGCTGCATCCTGTGCAGGTAACCTGAGGGGAGGGCGCTGTGCTCTCGGGGTCGGGCCGTGCGTTCCCCAGGGAGGCTCATGCCAAGGCTGCAGGCTTGCTTTGGGCTGTTGGGCAGAGTTTCACTGCCTGGGCATCATGTCCGTCCACCTCCCCCTCTCCTCTGGGTGCTGGGAGTGGGGAGAAGGAGGTACTCAAGGCTGTAACTTTTCCTGTGACCCGGGTGGATGTGACATGGCGTGACCCCAGGGGACCCAAGAGGTCAACTGACTCCGGTGGCCAGGGCAGTCCAGCTGTGCCAGAACTGGGAGGGGACGGGCAGTGGGGCGTCCTCACTCTGCACCCGAGCCTGCTTCCTAGACCCTGAGTTCTCCTGCCTCTTGTTTAAAGCCTGCCCGCCCCTTCCTCCCTGGAATGGCAATTCCAGCCTCAGCGCTTACCCTCATGCACAAATGATTCGGATGAAGGCTCTAGGCCTCCAGAAGGGGCTAAGCGAGGTGGGAAGGGCCTTCTCCCCATGGGGCCAGGCAGCCTGGAGGTGGATTGGAATAGGGGCAGTGGCAGTCTCAGGGGTTCAGGCCGAGATGCTCCCAGGCCAAGTGGAATCGTGGGGAGCAGAGCACTGTGGGAAGAGAAGGCCATCGCTCCCGGGCATCTTGTTTGAGGAAACGGGGACCCCTTGGGAGATTGTAATCACAGGAGGCCTCAGAGCCCAGGCCTCAATCCCCCCTTGACTGCCTGAGGAGACGTGTTGTGAGGAGATTGTGCCCTTCTCAGATGTCCTTCATGACACCCTGGAGCCCACTCCGACTGAGTAAGCGCGTTCTAAATCTAGGAAGAGCACGTAGGCCAGTCCTGGAGGTCGGGGCCGGGTGGGGGTGCTGTCACCTCCACCGCCTGTTTCCCAGGCAGGAAGAGGGGAAACTGATACCTTGTCTAGCCCCTGGGAGATGTGAGAGGGTTAACTAGGGCTTGCTATCTTTTTGAAGCCAATCAGTGAATGAAAAAATGAGTAGTTTAGCCACCTCTGGGTGCTGGGAGGCACCCAAGCCCAAAGCTTCTCCTGTGACCCAGGTGGATATAGTATGGTGTGACCCTGAGGGACCCAAGAGGTCAACTGACTCTGGTGCCCAGGGCAGCCTAGCTGTGGGATCCTTATTCCTGATTTTTGGCTCCAAATAAGCCTCAGAACCAGATTCTACTTCCTGTTCACCCACTGTTCTTCTCTCGGCTCTGTGACATCACGCTTTCCTGTGTGTCCTCCTGCCTCTGTGTCCCTAAATACTGCCCTGCTCCAGGGTCCAGCTCTGGCCCCTCCCCAAGCGAGTTTGATGCCGTCTACATGCAGCTGGCACCCACACCTACCTCTTCTGCTTTGACCTCTCCTCAGACGCTAGCCTGGCATTCCTAGCTGCCTATGTGATCACAGTACGGTGTCTCACCTCAAATATAACAACACCCCGCCTCCCCTAGTCTTTCTTCCCCTGCTTCTTCCATCTGAGTGAATGGCAAAAACTCTGTTGCTCAAGACACAAACCTAGACGTGGCCTTTGACTCTCTCTCTCACATGCCACACCCAGTCCGTGCAGAAGCTGCCTTCTGCCTCCACATCCCTGCTCTCTGAAGGGCCCTTCCTGCCCTCTGCAACTGACTCTGGCTGGCCGCTTGCCCTCTGTAGGCCCAGCGCTGAGCATTGTGCATGGCTACCTCCATTCATCTTTGCCACCCCTCCAGGGGCAGGAACCAGGCTGGTCCCTTCTTACAGCCACTGGGCTCAGAGGGGCTCGGCAACCTGGCCAAGGCTGCTGTGGGTCAGTGATGTCCTGGACTTGACTTTGTGCAGTGATCGCCACCCCCACTGCCTCATGACACGGTTGGCTCCAGTTTTGTCCTGCGGGGAGCCTGGGAGGGTTCTGCCAGCACAGGCATCTTGTCGTCTGCCCCTTTTAGGAGAGAATCGCCAAAAGCCACGGTTCCCAGTGTGGCTTCTGCACACCCGGCATCGTCATGAGCATGTACACCCTGCTCCGGAATCAGCCCCAGCCCTCCATGGAGGAGATTGAGAATGCCTTCCAAGGTATGGGCCTTTGGGCAAGGCCCAGGAGGCAGGATGGCTGACAGGACCCTGCAGAGACCAGGGCAGGGCCGGGGTGAGCGCTAGGATCGGGCTGGGAGGGCAAGGGACCGCCCTTTGGAGGAAAGGCTCCGGTCTGCTAGAGAGTTGGCCTGCGCTTAGCATGGAGGGTGCATGGTGGGGGTGGAGACCTCCTGGTGTCCTCAGGGCTCATCTTCCTGGGGGGAGGGTCTTGCTGCCTCTCCTGGTGTTGGAGTGAGGTTGGGCATAGGTGGCCGGCACAGGAGAACATTGTTTGGGAGACTCCACAGAGGCTAGGGACGCAGCACCCCTCCCTCTCAGCTGTCACAGGGAAGGCCACGTAGGATGGTGGAGGATTCTGAGCCCTGGGCAGAAGCTGACTCCCGTTACCTTCTGTGAACGGGATCAGGAGCCTCTGCCATGGGTCTGTTTCTCTGAATTGAACAGAGATGGCTCCCCAGCTATTCGCCATTTCAATTGATCATTTGTTCAATCAATTATTTTAAGTCCTAGCCTGTTATAGGCATTATACAATGCACAAGGATAAAATACACAGTCCCTGTGCTCAAAGAGCTCACACCCTATAGGGGAAGAGCGCTTATAATGTAGTTAGATAAACTCATTGATAAAGCCATGAGCAGCCACCATGAGGGCACTTGAGCGGGGAGGTGGGGGGTGGGGCATCTGACTCGGTCTGGGCATTCTAGGAAGTCTTCCTGGAGGAAGTCAGGAGTATGAGGAGGAGGAGAGGCCTTCTAGGCAGAGGTAACAGACTATGCCACAGCGACGTAGTAGGGAGAGTGCCCGCCTGAGCCAGGGGCAAAGCCACATACCCCTCGCCTGCCGGGGCCTACACTGACGGTGCAGCTTTCTCCTTGGCCCACAGGAAATCTGTGCCGCTGCACGGGCTACAGACCCATCCTCCAGGGCTTCCGGACCTTCGCCAGGGTAAGTGGCCCCGGAGCGCCGTGTCCCTGCTCCTGAACCAGCAGCACTTGGAAATCACAGTTGTGAGGGCTGCCACCGCCTCTGGTCTACACAGAAGAAGGTTAAGACAACCGGCCAGTGAGTCCCCTGCTGGGACATCTGGCACAGGTGATGGGGGCATGGCCTCTGCTGCTCTTATTCAGGGAGGATCTTATCAACACATGGGGACTTCCTGCCCGTGATGGTCTGGAAGGTTAGGGTTAAGAGTTATTGCTAGGGTTTAGGGTGATGACTTAGGGTTGGGGTTAGGGTTAGGATGGGTATTAATATTTGGAGTTAGGGTTGGGGGTTAGTGTTAATGTTAGGGGTAGGGTGAGGGGATATGGTTAGGGCCAAGGGTTAGGGCTAGAGCTTAGGGTTAGGGTTAGAATTAATCCTGCTTCCTGGAAGAGGCGCATTGCCCAAGTGCATGGGCTAGGGTTAGGGAGAGGGGTTAGGGTTAGGGTTAGGGTTAAGTTTGGGGTTAGGATTAACCCTGCTTCCTGGAAGAGGCTCACTGCCCAAGTGCTAGCTTCCTCCAGTGCCTTTGGGCTGCCAGCTTTCCCCTGGACACCAGTAGGATGGGCTCATGGTGCAGGTCTGAATGTGGCATTTCACAACCCAGCCTAGCTTGGCACCCACGCCTCCTCCTTCCCTCTCTTGCCTTGTGTCTCTGGCTGGCCCTCTTCTGGGTTTTTGACCCCAATCAACAAATCTCGAGTCAGTTTGTGAACCCCTCAGTATTTATATAACCCCAAGTGAGAGGCCGCAGCTGGTGTGTGAGCATTGATTATATTAACACAGACACACACCAGCCACCTGGCAGGGAAGGCAGAGGGCAGAGGGCTAGTGTCTTCTTTCTTGGCTTGATCTCCCAAGGTTTTTTCTGATCCCTCAACTGGGTCAAGTTCATCAAAGTTCCAATCACATCATCTCATTTCAATTTGACTCTGGGCGCCCAGGAAAGTTTTCTCACCCACCTTTCGGGCTGTCACCTCAGGAAAATGTGTGTTGTGTCCAAATAACCCAGGAAGGGCGGAGGTTGGGGGGTGGAGGTGTAGACAGGGCCTCTTAAGGATGGAAAACATCGCACCCTGCTTCCCGCTGCTGCTGCTGAGGAAACAGGTGGTATAGGATTAAGTGAAAATGATTGAAAGCACAGATTCCAGGTCTGCCGACCTGGGATCAAACCCTATTCCAGCACTTCACGGATGTATGACCTTGGGCAAATTTCCTCATTTCTAAAATGCTGATGATAATACCTACCTCGCCGTGTTTGTAAAATGTAAGTGCTTCCTGTAAAGCTCCTAGAGCCATGTTTGGCACGTCTCAAGTATTCCATAAACGGTGACTCTAAATCATGACACTCACTGGTCCATTTCCTCCCCAGCTGTTATGTAATCTTCATAAATTACTCAGGCTTCCCCGAGAACCAGGGAGTGTTCCTCTCACCCGCATTCACCTCACAGGAACCTCTGCAAAGAGATACCATCTAACCAGTCCTCCTAGTTTCTCAAAAGTGAAGGACTTTTGAGTAGCAGATGACACATTCCCTCCCGGAAATTGAAATGGCTTCTCATTCCACGGCTCAGCTCATACCCCTCAATCCAGCTGCCTCCTCCACACTCTACCAAGACATAAACCAAAGGCCTATTTATTTTGTCTTATTTTATTTTTGAGTCAGGGTCTTGTTCTGTCATCTAGGCCGGAATACAGTGGTGTGATCGCAGGTGCTCTTTGCAGCCTCAAACTCCTGGGCTCAAATGATATGCTCCCACCTCAGCCTCCCGGGTAGCAGGGATTACAGGCACCACTGCATGGAGTTAAGATTTTTTATTTTCTGTAGAGATCGAGTCTCACTGTGTTGCCCAGGCTGATCTTGAACTCTTGGGCTCAAGCGATCCTCCTGACTAAAGGCCTCTTTATAGCAGGTATTTTTATCTAGCACATCGTGTTTGCCTTTCAACAGCAGAAAAAGATAAGGCCTGCTCAAAAGAAAACAGAATTTGAAGAGACTGAACACGCAGCAGAATTAGACTCAGATAGGGCAGGGATGTTGGAATTATCAAACCAAGCATTTTATAAAACTATGATTAATATGTTAAGAGTTTCAATTAGAAAAATAGACAACGTACAAGAAAAAATGGATAAGGTAAGCAGAGAATGGAAATTCTAAGAAAAAAACAAAAAGGAATGCTAAGAATTAAAAATACTACAACAAATCAAAGGCTACCCTTGATGAGCTCATTAGTAGAATGGACATGGCTGAGGAAAGAATCTCTGAGCGTGACGATATGGCAGTGAAGACTGTCAGAATCAAAAAAACAAAGATAAAATGGAATGGAATGGAAATAAAAACAGAACAGAAAATCCAGGAATGGTGGGATAACTATAAGAGGTATAGCATATGTGTAATGGAAATATCAGAAGAAGGAAAGAGAAAAGAAAAAAAGCAGTAATGATTGAGAATTTCCCAAAACAAATGGCAGGCTTCAAACCACAGAGCAAGGAAGTTCAAGGAACACCAAGCAAGATAAATACCCAGAAAACCTACCACCGCTACCATCAACAAACCCTGCACCAAGGTATATCATATTGAAACTTCAGAAAATCAAAGATAAAGAAAAACGTCTTATAAGAAGCCGGAGTAAAAATGTACCTTACCTAGAGAAGACCAAAAATAAAAATTGCATCTGACTTCTCCCAGAAACCATACAAGCAAGAGGAGAGTGGAGTGAAATATTTAAAACACTGGGAGAAAATTTAAAAAAAACTAAAAGTCTATAGCTTACAGAAGTATCCTTCAAAAATACGAGAGAAATAAAGCCTTTCTCAGACAAACAAAAATTGGGGGAATTTGTTGCTAGCAGACCTGCCTTGTGATAAATGTTAAAGACGTTCTTCAGAGAGAAGAAAAATGATACATGTCAGAAGCTCAGATCTACACAGAGAAAGGAAGAGCATTGGAGAATGAATAAGTGAAGGTACAATAAAAACTTTTATTTCTCTTCATCTTAGTTGATTTAACAGATAAGAGTTTGTTCAGAATAATAATAGCAAAGAAGTGTTTGATTATGTGTACATCTGGATATATATGTGTATATATGTGCTTATGTGCAAGTAAAATGATTGACAGCAATGATGAAATAAACAAGAGGAGCAGCTAGGGATACTTTGTGATCACGAGGTGCTTGCATCACCCATGAAGTGGTGTAGTGTTATTTGGAAGTGGACTTTGATTCGTTGTAAATGTATACTGCAAACTCTAGAACAGCTACTATAAAAAGAAAAAAGAAGTAGCATTATCGATATTCTAAGAGTGCAGAGAAAATAGAATCACATGCAATGCTCAATTAAATCACCAAAGTCAGAAACTGTGTGAAAGGCAAAACAAGAACAGGGAAAACAAAGGCAACAATAGAAAATAATAAATGTGGCAGATACTAGTCCAAATATCAATGATCACCTTAAATGTCAATGATCTAAATATGCCAGTTAAAAGATGGAGATTGTCAGAGTGGATCAAAAAACAAGACCTAACTGTGTGCTGTCGATAAGAAATCCACTTTAAATATAAAGACATATGTAGATTAAAAACAAGATGGAGAATGATAAACCATACCAATACTAATCAAAAGGAAGTGGGAGTAGTTATATTAACTTTAGACAGAGCAGAATTCAGACCAAGGAAAGTTATCAGGGAAAAACAGGGTCATTACAAATGATGAAGGGATGAACACTCCAAGACGTAACAATCCTTAATGTGTATGCACCTAATAACAGAGCTACAAAATACGTGAGGCAAAAACGGATAGAACGACAGGGGTAAGTAGATGAATCCACTCTCATAGGTGGAGATTTTAGCACCCTTCTATCAGAACTGGACAGATCCAGTAAGCCCCAAATCAGGAAGGACATAGTTGAACTCAACAGCACTGTCAATTAACTTTACGTAATTGACATTTATAGATGACTGTAGCAAACAACAGCAGAAAAGACATTCTTCTCAAGTTCACATTCGCCTAGATGGACCACATTCTGGGCTATAAAACACATCTTAACAAGCTTAAAATAATAGAAATCAGTAATAGAATTATAGCTGCAAAATCCCCAACCACTTAGAGATTAAACAATACATTTTAAAATAACACATGGGTCAAAGAAGAAATCTCAAAGAAAATTTTAAAATATTTTGAACTAAATGAAATTGAAAATACAACTTATCAAAATTTGTAGGATACAGTGAAAGCAAAGCTTAGAGGGAAATTTATAGTATTGAATGCATATATTAGAAAAGAAAAAAGATTTAAAATCAATAACCTAGGCTTCTACCATAGGAAACTAGAAGATAAAGGCAAATTAAATTCTGAGTAAGCGTAAGAGAACATATGCAATTTAGAGCAGAACTCAGTGGAGTTGAAGACAGAAAATCAATGGAGAAAAATCAACAAAACCAAGGCTACTTCTTTGAAAAGATCAATAAAATTGACAAGCCTCTGGCCAGACTAAGAAAAAAAGAGAGAAGATATAAATTTCTAATATCAGAATTAAAGAGAGTATTGCCATAGATATCATGGACATTAAATGGATAATAAAGGAATATTAAGAATGACTCTGTGCCCACAAACTTGATAGCTTAGCTGAAATAAACCAATTCCTTGAAAGACCAAAACTACATACACAAAAAACAGACAGCATGAATAGTAGACCTTGTCTATTACATAAATTAAATCAACAATAACCTTCCAACACAGAAAGCACCAGGCCCAGATGGATTCATGGGTGAATTCCACCAAACTTTAAAAAAAGAAATTATGCAAATTCTCTACAATCTCTGCCAGAAGATAGCATAAGAGGAAATACAATTGTACCCCACATCTTTATTTTTAAAAAGTCAATTATGTTCCTATATACCAGAAATGGACAAGTGGAATTCGAAATTAAAAATACATTACCATTTACATTAGTAAATCTAAAAAGTATGTATAAAATTTATATGAGAAAAACTACAAAACTCTGGTGAATGAACTCAAAGAACTGAATGAATGGAGAAATATTCCTCGTTCATGGATAGAAAGACTCAATATTGTCAGGATGTCCATTCTTCCCAATTATATGAGAGATTCAATGCAATCCCAATCTATATTCCAGAAGATTATTTTGTAGATATCTACAAACTGATTCTAAAGTTTATATGGAGAGGAGAAAGACAGAATAGCCAACTCAATACTGAAGGAGAACAAAGGCAGGGGACTGACACTACTCAATTTCAGGACTTATTATAAAGCTAATGTTATCAAGAAAGTATAGTATTGGTAAAGGAATGGACAACTAAATCAGTGGAACAGAATAAAGAGCCCAGAAATAGACTCGCATATGTAGTCAACTGATCTTTGACAAAGACTCAAGGGTGATACAACAAAGCAAAGATAGTCTTTCTAACAAATGGGACTGACACCCTGGACATCTCCATGCCAAAAATGAATCTAGACACAGACCTTACAACTTTCTAAAAAATTAACTAAAACAGATCATAGACCTAAACATCAAACACAAAACTATAAAACTCCTGGAAGATAGCGCAGGAGAAAACCTAGATGACTTTGGGTGACTTTTCAGATAAAACACCAAAGGCATGATTCACAAAAGAAATAACGATACGTGTGACTTCATTAAAATTAAAAACTTCTGCTCTATAAAGGAGTGAGAAGACAAGCCACAGATGGGGAGAAAATATTTGCAAGAGACACATCTGATAAAGGACTTATCCAAATACACAAAGAACTCTTAAAACTCAACGTAATGCCGGGCTCGGTGGCCCAACCTGTAATCCCGCGCCTTTGGGAGGCTGAGGTGAGTGGATTGCCTGAGCCAGCGAGTTCGAGACCCGCCTGGGCAAGCGAGACCTCATCTCTACAATAAAATAAAAAAAATTGCCGGGCGTGGTAGTGCGTGCCTGTAATTCCGGCTACTCGGAAGGCTGAGGCGGAAGGATCGCCGGAGCCCAGCAAGTCGAGGCTGCCGTGGCCGGGAGCGGCCACTGCACTCCAGTCTGGGCGACAGAGTGAGACTCCAACTCAAAAACAACAACAACAACAACAAAAAAAACTCAACGTAAGAAAATGAGCAACCCAATTAAAAAAATATGTGAAAGACCTGAATAGCCACTTGCCTATAGAAGATTTACAATCGGCCAGTGAGCACTTGAAGAGTTCCACATCGTGAAGTCATTAGGGAATTGTACACTGAAACAACGATGAGATACCAACACACACCTCTCAGAATGGCCAACTCCAAAACACTGAGACTGCCAAATGCTGGTGAGCAGAGCAATGGGAACTCTTACTGATTGCTGGTGGAAGTGCAGAATACACAACCACTTTCTGCATTCTTATAGAACTAAATATACTTTCCCCATACAACCCAACAATCACACTCCTTGGTGTTTACCTAAATGAATTGGAAACTTATTTCCTCATAAAAGCCTGTCCAGGAATGGTTGCAGCAACTTTACTCATAATTGCCAAAACTTCTATTCTAGAAAAGGCAAAACTGTGAAGGCAATAAAAAGATTGGTGGTTGCTAGGGACTAGGAGAA
The DNA here is from genome assembly GCA_963574415.1 of Tarsius wallacei. NCBI lineage: Eukaryota > Metazoa > Chordata > Mammalia > Primates > Tarsiidae > Tarsius > Tarsius wallacei. The sequence goes on along the minus strand of CAUYQG010190192.1, from coordinate 2,840 downwards.
TAGAAGGATGAACAGGTGGAACACAGAGAGCTTTTAGGGCAGTGAAACTCTTCTGTAAGATACCACACTAGCAGATATATGTCAGAATACATTTGTCCAAACCCACAGAATGTCCAATACCAAGAGTGGACCCTCATGTAAATTAGGGTCTTTGGTGACAATGATGTGTCACTGCAGGTCCATCAAGTGTAACAAACAACTCCCTCTTTTGCCGATGTTGATAAGGAGGGAGATTGTGTGTGTGGGAGGAGGGCAGGGAATATTTGGGAATTCTCTGTGTATTCCACTCAATTTTTCTGTGAACCTGAAGCCACTCTTAAAAAAAAAAGTTTGTTACAAAAGAAAAAGGCACAAGCCCAGAAATCCTAGCCTACCTGGTAAAGTAGAAATCTCAGGAGGGTGGAGCTGGGAAAAAGGCAGTCTTAACCAACCTTGGGAGACCTCCAGGGCGCTGACGCACCTAGGTACATCACAATAATTTGTGTCATTAACGCACTGATGAATTATCAAGGAAATAGATCTGAGGAGCGATGCGCTGGCACTTTAATTGTCTGGAGAACGTACTGCTGTGAAATATGTCCTTCCTCGGGAGTGGCTGGGGAGGCGAGAGAATGCCTTGGTCTACGCAGGCTCCGCTTGCACCAGGTGGTCCTGGGACCCCCCCTTCCTCAGCTCCTCCAAGAAGGATGAGAAGATGCACTGAGGACCTGTTCTTTCTTCCTTCCCCTCTGTCTGAATGCAGAGGGGAGGACAAGGGGGCAGCACGGGGCTGGCATCCTGGGCTGAAGCTGGGGATGCAGGAGGAGCCTGCATGCAGGATGGCATGCAGGACTTTCTCCCCAGATGCCGTTGCTCACTGCAGGCTAGCTCGCAAAGGCCACCCCTCTAGCCTCCATGGCCCTCCGAGCGCTTTCTCGGCCAAGACAGTGGGCTGTGACACGGCCTTTGGGAAATGCCCATGTGTCTCCTGCCCCCAGCCTGCTCCTTGAGGAAAAGTCCCTGGGGCTGAGCCTGGGAGCAGTCACCACGTTTTCCTCTCAGCAAGACGCCGCGGTTCTGGGGTGTCTCCTGAAGCCCTGCGTTGCAACTCCGTCAGGCAGGCGAACACACCCCTTCCCCGCCCTGCAATGCCTCCATTCTGGGAGGCTGCAGATTCTGTGGAAAGACTTGTAGTCATTGTTGGGAAAGACAACCCATTGTCTCTTCCAAGAAAGTGCTCTGAGGGCGGTGGAGGCTGGAGGTGTGGCCTGTGAGAACTTGCCTGCAGTCAGGGATGGCATCAGGAGAGAAGACCCCTTACCTCGAACCCCAGTACACACTGTTCCTGCACCCACACTAGCTGTGTGGCGTTGTCCGGCCTGTGTACTTCCTTCAGAACAGGCCTACAGCCAGGGGTGAAGAATGTCTAGCTTTCTGGAAAGGATGGCCACTGGGCACCCCTACATAGCTGAATACATCGCCGGACCCAGCAGCCATCCTGAACCTCCTTGGCAGGGTCCCACAGAAAGCCCAACCTGGCGACACCCAGCCAAGTCCCATAAGAACTGGCAGATCTGGAAGTAAAGCCTCTCGAATCCCAAGAACCTGGAGGAAGTTCTCACTGACACTTCGTAGAGGGGCAGCACCAAAGAAGAAAAACAGGCCTAAGGACAGGTTTTGATAAAGTAGAGCCTAGTTTGTAGGGAGAAATTTTCCCACAATTCAATGATCCCGGCGCCCTTCCTCATTTACCCAGGCGTGGTTTAATCTACATTAGGCAAGCAGGAGAGAACGTAGCCGAGGCCTCAACTCTACACAGAGAGGCAGGTGGCGGGGGGGGGGGGGGGAGCAGGGACCCTGCTCCCTCTGGGGTAGGCATCAGGGCTGGAGTGTACCAGATATCAATAACCCGGGTTCTCGAGCATCCATGAGCACTCCGCAAATATCCCTGCACATGTGTCCATCATCTTCTAGAATGGCGGGTGCTGTGGAGGAGACGGGAGCAACCCAAACTGCTGCATGAACCAGAAGAAAGACCAACAGGTGCGTGGTCCTTCTCCCTGGAAGCCCGGGGGGCAGTCTCAGACTCAGAGGCTGGAAGTCAGATGGCAGACCATGGGGGTGCTGGAGGCACATGTGAGTCCCAGGTCCTCTGATGAGACTTCCTTGTTCCTGCCTCCCAGGCTTGCGGGGGCTGGAACCCAGCTTGCTTGGGAACGGGCTGGATCAGTCCTCATGGGACTGGAAAGGAGGAGACACCGCACTCCCCACCTACTCTCTTTCCCTGCAGGTCAGTCTCTCGCCATCTTTATTTAACCCAGAGGAGTTCACACCCCTGGACCCAACGCAGGAGCCCATCTTCCCCCCAGAGCTGCTGGTAGGTGGCACCCCAGGGAGACGTCAGCCAAGCATGTACTGTGGGTCCCTGGAGACCTGCTTAATTTTCATACCCACCAGGAACTTTGTGTGTCCTTGTCCTTTGGGTTTCTGCCCGATGTCCCTTCCTTCTTCTGACACCCCCACTAGGTCAAGTCCCTGTATTACGCACACCCACAGGGCTGCCTGCCCTTCTCACGCTGGTCACCTTCACGGTTGCTAATTTGATGTCTCTGTTCCTTACTCCAGAGCAAGTGTTGTGAGGACGGGGCCTGGGTCTCTGGGTACATGGTGTGGCCGTGGGCAGGTGCTCTAAAACTACTTGATGACCTCCTGGCTACATCTAATGTACAAGGGAGAGCCCCCAAACCCAGAATTTATTTACAGAAAAACAGCGTATGTATTCTTACATTCTTACATCTCACCTTCAACGTACTCTCGTTGGATGCAACACACCATCAAGATGCTTTTTCCACTGCTCAAAA
>CAUYQG010190189.1:0-12329 GCA_963574415.1 Tarsius wallacei | reverse complement strand
GCCCAGACTCGACCTGCTGGGCTCCGGCGATCCTTCCGCCTCAGCCTTCCAAGTAGCTGGAACTACAGGCGCGCGCTACCACACCCGGCTAATTTTTTGATTTATTGTAGAGATGAGGTCTTGCTTGCCTAGGCGGGTCTCGAACCCGCGGGCTCAGGCAATCCACTCACCTCAGCCTCCCAAAGGTGCGGGATTACAGGCTGAGCCACCGAGCCCGGCTTGCAGCTCTTAATAGAACACAAGCTTAGGGGAAGGGAGGGCTCACATCTTGTTCACTCTGTATCCCCAGAGCATATTCCAGTGCCTGGAGCACAGCAGGTGCTGAGATTCAGTTGAACAAATGAGTGCTACACTTATAGGCACTTTATTAGGCAGTGTGGGTACAGAGAGGAATAAGACATACCCTTAGCTATTAGGGAATTAAAAGTCTTGTAGGGAAGAGAGACGTGTAACCAAGTAAGTGCAATACTGTGTTATAAGGAACTGGTATAGTATCTCTTGGGCTCAGGTGTTCAAGGCGGCAGTGAGCTGTAACCACACACTGCACTCCAGTCTGGGCAACAGAGAAAGATCCTGTCGCAAGAAAAAAATAAAATAAAATAAAGTACAGCTATATGGAGAGGAAAGAGTTTGGAGAGATCAAATAAAACACCACAAGAGATAGATAGAGCCTGAGTAACATAGTGAGATCTTGTTTCTAGAAAATCTATCATCAATCGATCAATAAGCCAGGCATGGTGATGTATGCTTGTAGTCCCAGCTACTAGGGAGGCTGAGGCAGAAGGATTGCCTGAACCCAGGAGGCCGAGGCTGCAGTAAGTCCTAATCATGCCACTGCACTCCAGCCTGGGCAACAGAGTGAGACCCTGTCTCAATCAAATAAATAAACATAAAAGACATAGATCAACTGGATTTTGAAGGATGAGCAGGGATGAAAGCATCACTCTGAGAAAAGCAAAGGACATGCCAGACAGAGAAGCAGCTATGTTATTATTATTTTTTTGAGTTGGAGTCTCACTTTGTCGCCTAGGCTGGAGGGCAGTGGCACACTCACAGCCACCCCCCAGTGTCCACCTCTGGGCTCCGGCGATCCTTCTGCCTCAGCTTTCCAAGTAGCTGGAACTACAGACGCACGCCACCAGGCCTGGCTAGTTTTTGTAATGTATTGTAGAGATGAGGTCTTGCCAAGTTGCCCAGGCTGTTCTTGAACCCGTGGGCTCAGGCAGTCTGCTCACCTCAGCCTCCCAAAGTGCTGGGATTACAGGCTTGAGCCACCGCGTCCGGTGGCTCAGCTTAGTTATTTAATAATTAGTTCAACAAAAATATTTATTGAGTACCTACTATGTGCCAAGTACTGTTGCAGGTGCTGAGGGTATAATAGATGCAAAGGGACACAGCCCTTGTGGAGTCCCTGTCCATCCCCTGCAGAGGTTTCTTCTCTATACTGAGCCATGACGGCCTCTGCACCCCTTCCGAGAACGTGGGTGTTCACCGTAGATGAAGTCCTATGGAATGGCTGACCAGTCTCTGCTTGATCCTGGAGAACAGGATCCTGGCTGTTTTTGTGCTGAGGAAGACATGAGGGTTTGTGCTTCTCAGTGTTTTTTATCAAGGACACACAGTTGTTACATGAGAACACCTTGGAAATGTAATCTGACGGCCTCAAGGCAGCAACCGGGCCTCACCATCTGTCTCAGGCCATGATTTCACTGAGGGCTGTCTTTGGCTAAACACCCCTTGCCTGCATCAAATATTAACACTGGCATTCGCCAGGGGGAATAACAAGGTACGAGAAAAATCAAAATGCAACAAAGGCTGGCGGAAGTCTTATAAATCAACACACATCACTATGCAGAGCTTTTATGGAGAAATCAGAAGAAAGAAGTACACTACAGGGTTACACAGAGGTGAAAGATAAATCATTAAAGAAACTGTTTTATGGCAAGACGAATTTCCACTTCCAGCAAGTTCTTGACTGATTTATGTGGAGCAATAGAAAGGAAATGCAAGTCTTTCTTGTCTAAAAGGGTTCTGCTTATTTATCTAAGTTAGCCTGGTATTTTCAAATTTTATTTTTATTTTTGTAGACAGGGTCTCACTCTGTCACCCAGGGTGGAATGCAGTGGCCTGATCATAGCTCACTGCAGCCTCAAACTTCTGGGCTTAAGTAATCCTCCCCAGTTGCTGGGACTATAGACACAAGCCACCACACCTGGTTAATTTTCAAACTTTTTTTTTTTAAGAGACTGGGGGTGGCAGGGGAGGGATCTTACTATGTTACCTAGGTTGGTCTTGAACTCTGGCTTCAAGAGATTCTCTTGCCTCAGCCTTCTGAATCAACTTGGCATTTAAAACAAGCTCTTTTCTCTAGTTGACAGGTGGGGACTGGGATAAGGTTTAGAATTTTTTTTTTTTTTTGAGTAGGAGCCCAGGCTGGAGTGCAATGGTGCACTCATGGCCACCACACCTCGACCTGCTTGGCTCAGGTCTGGAACTACAGACGCACGCCACCATGCCTGGCTAGTTTTTGTGATTTATTGTAGAGATGAGGTCTCACCAGGTTGCCCAGACTGGTCTCGAACCCCTGGACTCAGGCAGTCCTCTCACTTCAGCCTCCCAGAGTGCTGGGATTATAGGCTGAGCCACCACATCTGGCCAAGGTTTAGAATTGTAAACACAAATAGAGAGAGAAGAAAGCAGGGAAGTTGAGGATATATTTTGCCATTTAAAAAGATTTCTTTACGTGTTTCTTTTAATTATGTTGGTTGTAATTTTTAAGTTGTATATGCAATAGTTTCAACTTTATAACAAACAACAGCAGTTCTACACTGGCTCAGAGCTCCCCCTACCCACGGTTTCACTGTTTTGCTGATTCATTTCATGTTTCTTACATATTTACTACAGGCGTCCTACCATGCCTGGCTAATTTTTAAATTTTTTTTTTTTTTTAGAGATGAGGTTTTGCTTTGTTGCCCAGGCTGGTCTTGAACTCCTGGGCTCAAGCAATCGGCCCTCCTCAGTCTCCCAAAGTGCTGAGATTACAGGAGTGAGCCACTGTGACTGGCCTACATGTATTTTTATTTATTTATTTATTTATTGTGCTCTGTGCTTTATTAATCAAGTAGAACATTAATTTTAAAAGCCTTCATAATAGGTGAAATAGACATTAATTCAAAGATGTTAATTGGAATAGAAAATTAGAACTTGATTATACCTTTGTTCCCTCACAACAGCTGATTTTCATTTTATTTGGGTGTTTATTTAGGGACTAGTTTTTGCCATTTACGTCGCTCCATTTATTAGACAAACCAGACGGCTTAAGCCATTGGCTTTTTTTTTTTTTAGTTGAATGCAGTTGAGAAATACGATGGTGGTTTTTCTGGCCACTAGGCTCTTTCTCCGTGGTCAGCCCTCCATGTGGCTTCCCCAGGACGGTGCTTAGGGACTCGAGACTGGGGAGCATTTTGCCTGCACAGCGGACGCCAGTCGGGGGAGGGGGGTGTTACCTTCCAGGTGTGACACATCTCATTATTATTATTTTCAATAACATGTTTGTATTACTCCTTGTTTTTTTTCCGTTTAGGCCTTCTGTCGACTCTCACTACTGTAGAAAGAATTTTATTTCTCTTTGCTGTTCCTCCTCAATGTGCTAATAGAGTTGCATTTCAATTTTGTTTATCTCCTTATTCAGTGTTTACATTGGGATTATGGAAATGCTCTTCATAGCCGAGCCATGCAATCAACAGCGACTACTTCTCCCTTCCTGTGTACATGTTCCCTGGGGGTAACATTTTCCATCTCCGTTTGCTTGCTTGCTCTTCTCTGTACTTACCGCTTATCCCCCAAACTCTGTTGATGCTCTGACAGCCCCCTCTGAAGAAGTTCAGAAACATCAATTTCCTCTGGTTTGTGCCTCATGACAGCGTCTCTCGGAGTCTTCTGGCCTCTTCCAGTCTGACTGGTTGCCCTGTATTCTAGGCACGCAGATGTCACCTTGAGATTTCCATTCACTGTCATCTTGGTCTCCCCTGGGCTTCTCCTGCTGCTTGGGTGTCCTGTCTTCTTTCAGGGCTAACCCCGTCATTTTGGTGGGCACGGCCTCTGGGGTTGACTCCATGGGAGGGGAATTCTTTGAAACTGAAGGTACTTGAAGGTGTTTTTAGCCTTCCACTTGATTGATAGTTCACTGGATAGATAATTCTAAATTATAAAGAGTATTTCTTCAGCATTTTGAAAATTCCATGGCCTTCCAGCTTTTCATGTTGCTGACAAGAAGCTGGAAATCCAGCTGATTTCTTCCTCTTTGCATGTTTTCTTCTCCCTGTATAATTTCTCTTTCCTTCTGTTTATTTTGGACTCTTAACTTTCATGTTTTCTGCCATTATTTAAATGAGGGAGACTAAAAACTGATAGCACTTTGAGTACATGAACGAGGCCTGTTAACTGCGCTTCTCTGTAAGATCAGCTGTTGGGGCTGATTTTTTTGGGGGAGTGGGAATCCCAGTGTGGGTATCTTTTCCTCTTGTCTGGATGGCATTCACTCTTCTGAGAGCCAAGTGGGAGGTGGAGGCTGAGGTGAGAGTTTTCTCGCCCCCGTACGTGCATTCTTTTCAATCTCCTTTTCAGTAGGAAACTTCTGCCTAAAACAATGCCCATCATCTCCCAGAAACTCTCTTCAGGGAATAAAAATTGGGTGGGGGAAGGACAGCTATCGGTTGTATCAAGGTTAAGTTGGGAGAAGGCATCTCGAGACCAAATAATTTATTTAAAAGCTCTCAACCAATTCTTATTTCAGTCACCAGTTTCTTCCTCCCTGCTGACACCAATTTGAATATTATAAATCAGGTTGGCTCTTGACTTTCCCTACACCAGTTTAGGACTCAGTTTTTTTCAGCTTTGCTAAATCACTTACATCTTTCTTTGCTACTTTCTCCTTGTCCTTATGGCTTTATGCCTTAAACACACACACACACACACACACACACACACACACACACACCCCTCTACTGTCATCTTGGTAGGGTTTTGAGAGGGATTGATATTAGAATATATGTTTCATCTGCTATTATTATTATATTAACCCAGAAAACTTTTAAATTACAGGTAAAGAGATACCATTCTTAGGACTGAATCTTAAATATCAATTGAAGCCAGGAAATTAGCAAGCAGGTAGAATAAAAGTGCAGATCTTAGACCCTGGAATAGCATCTGAGATTCGACCCTGTGTCTGTCATTTGCTAAGTTTCTAATCTTTTGACACTTACCTATCTTCTCCCAGCCCTGGTATTTTTCATTTGTACAATAGAGATAATCATATAGTTAATTAATACATTTGCAGTGAATATACATATATGGTATGCTTCCCACAGTGTCTAAATTCTAGAACACAGTAAATGCTCTGTAAGTTGAGGTAACTTGGGTGCTCATGAAAAGACAGTCAGCAAAGGGAAACCACAGCAAACGACTTCATCTTACCGAGTATCCATTGTATACTAGGCACTGGGTATACAAGGGAGACAGATCATGTATCAGGCTAGTTTTTAAGGAGTTCAGAGTCTGGTGGGGGAAGAAAGCAGCATATAAGTGCAAGTACCATATAACTAAATTTGTGGTAAGTGCTATAAAGGAAAAAAAAAAAAAAACCAGAATGCCATGAAAGGGAATTAGTTTGGATTAGTCTGTTGGGAAAAAAATTTCTTAAGTGAGAATACTGCAAATGCCAAACCCAGACTACTTCCAAAGTGGATCAATAAAATGCACATGCCTTTGAACCATGCAAAGTAAATATATAGTAACCTATAACATACAGGTCAAAGGCATTCGAGATACGACCTTGCTGTCAAGTCGTTCAACTTCGCTGGGTCTTAGTTTCCTCATTTAGAGAGTAAAGGTTAGACAACATAATCTCTCAACCCATTTACAGCTTCTACAAGTCTTTGCAAATTGAGGACAGTAAGAATATTATAAACAAAGTTAAAAATAATGAGAACAGACTTTTCCCTCTTTAGTCCCCTTTGTATAGTTTTACTGAATTTAATTTTTTCTTTTTTAGTAAAACATACAAATTGCTTAGGTACGGTAAAGCTAGAAGGGACACATCCTTCTTCCCCTACCAAGGATGACTATCACTTATCAGGGCTTTTCCTCTGACATGCCTCTCCTTGCTTGCTCTGAATATAAAACATTATGTGCTCAGATATGAAGAACATAAATGTATACAATACTGGAAGATAGGTGAAAAAGAGTTAGTGTTGCTATTTTCTGCTTAATTTGTCTTTCCTAGTATTTTTCTCCTTTTCCACAATTTGCATTAAAAAGTTAATTTTATTTTAAAAAAACAATGTTTATTGTGATGAATAATAGCAAAAGCATTTCATTTCTTATTGTTAAAGAGAGACGAGAGCTAGCATTTGATTAAAAATGTTGTGTGGAGGCCGGGCGCAGTAACTCACACCTGTAATCCCAGCACTTTGGGAGGTCAAAGCAAGAGGATTGCTTGAGGTCAGGAGTTCGAGACAAGCCTGGACAAAATGGTGAGACCTCATCTCTACAATAAACAATAAAAAAAATTAACTTGGTGTGACGGCACACATCTATAGTCGCAGCTACTCAGGAGTCTGAGGCAGAAAGATCACCTGAGCCCAGAGGTCAAGGCTGCTATGGCCATGATTGTGCCACTGCACGCCAGCCTGGGTGATGGAGTAACACTCCAACTCAGAAAAAAAAAAAAAAAAAAAAATTGCGTGGAGATTGTTCTAGTTAGTAATTATATTTTTGCTGCAACCAAATTGTGCGAAATTTTATTCTGCTACTTTAAAAAAGTGACAGCAAAGTTATGTTTCAATTTCTGATAACCATGTATAATGTTCATAAACAGAAGTGCTGGCTTTCATCAGCAAGGTATTGCTTTCCGTAATGAGTTCAGGGGCAGTTTTCTTTGAAAAGAAAAATTTCTCTAACATCTTTCAGTGATAGTAGAACTTGGGATTTATCAGCCTTGGAAAAGAGATGCTGGATCTTCAATCTTGTCTAATATGTTTCTTCTTAACTTAGTTTTATTTTAATTTTATTACTTTCCAGAAATTATAAGAAGATTAGTATGATGTATATATTTATTCCCATTAAACAGTCCATTTTTCTACTATAATCACATTATACCAGGGCTATCCTAGTTCTTTGAAAAATTCAGGTAGAGTTTTATGATATCATATTGTTATTTATTTATATTAAGCAGTTCCTCTGTCTCCCCTCGTGGAACCAGAATACGCTCAAAGTGACTCCTTGATGTCATATTGGTGATGAAACTATAAGGAACTGGGGAGGTCTCATGAGTGTTGGAGACTGAATCAATGCCTGGGTGCTGTCGAGTTACTGCCAAGGTTTGTGAATCTTTATACCAAGCACAGCCTATGGACTGAACACATAATATTTATTACCATTTTTCAAATATTTGTAGATGTTATAGGATTTAATATAATGTGAAGTCATTCAAAACTATTAAACTATCTTCTCAGTATGTATATTGTCAATACATATTTTTTACAAGATTGGGAATCACTTATGTAATGAAATGAGCACTTGATCTGGAGCCCATATTTTGAATGACCTTAAATATTGCTTTCAGAGGCTGGACTCGGTGGCTCAGCCTGTAATCCCAGCACTTTGGGAGGTCGAGGCAAGTGGATTGTCTGAGCCTATGGGTTCAAGACCAGCCTGGGCAACTTGGTGAGACCTTATCTCTACAATAAATCAAAAAATTAGCCGGGCATGGTGGTGCGTCCCTGTGGTTCTGGCTCCTTGGAAGACTGAGATGGCAGGATCGCCAGAGCCCAGCAGGTTGAGGCTGCGTTGGCCGTGAGTGTGCCACTGAACTCCAGCCTGGGCAACAGAGTGAGACTCCAACTCAAAAAAAAAAAAAAAAAAGCATAATTCACCAACATTTCAACCTCAGGGACAGATAATCAAGTTCAAGTTTCCTAATTTTCAAGTTCACAAAAATTTCTATTTTACTGTTTACTTCAATAATCATTTATTTTAAGAATAGAAGTAAAATTCCTGGGTCAGCATGACTGAACGAATAATACAGAAATCACCACCTTCTATACTATATAGGAGCAAGGGACAAAATGTTAAACAATATATGCAATCATATTACAAAATAATTAGGAAAAACCCCCCATAGACAAATTCACAGAGGGAACTACAGAGATAGCCGGACCTGCGTATACATAATTCTTAGGAAGCTGGGATTGAAAACAGGACAAAGGTGTCAGTGCCTTCATGAGATCAAGAGTTAAACATGCCCCAGCCATGATGAGAATGGGGGTCAGGTTTTCTTCTTCAATTGGGGGGACAAGAAGTTATTTAACTTGCTCTCAAATATCAACCATGTCCTTCATTTAAATGGCAACTGTAAGTTCACCTGCCATTGAAAACCTACTTCTGTCTAAGCCTGTTAGCTAAAACAGAGGTTTCTGTATGAGCTTAGGATTTGAGGTTATATGATATACAATGACTGTAATTGGACTACCTGAATAGATGGGAATTCCAAGACAAGATTGTGATATATGATTGGTTTCAGGTCAGATAACTGGTGGGGCAAGATTGAGATAACTTTGTCTCTGCCCTGCATGCAGGCCAAATATAGGAGAAACCCTTCACTGAACATGAACTCTCAAACCAATAGAGCACAAGGAAGCTCAGTGCCCAGAAAACAGTCAATAGAATATAAAAAAGAAAATTCACAGGCAAGAAAGGACAGCTAACAGAATAATCTGGAAGAGTCTTGACATTTAAAACTGTCACAAAAACGAACAAACAAAAAACCAAAAAACAATCCCCCTCCACAAACGCTCTCAAAATTATCATCCATAAACATGACTAGGTATTTATGAAAACAGAAGAGACAGAGGTAAAAAGGAACGACTGGTAATCTTGAAAATAAAATATAGTAAAAAAATTTAAGAATATAATGGGTTCAAGCCTGTAATCCCAGCACTTTGGGAGACTGAAGCGAGAGGATTGCCTGAGTCTACAAGTTTGAGACCAGCCTGGGCAACATGGTGAGGCCTTGTCTCTACAATTAAAAAAAAAAAAAAAATCAGCCAGGCATGGTAGCATGTGCCTGTAGTTCCGGCTACTTGGGAGGCTGAGGCAGAAGGATTGGTGAAGCCCAGCAGTTCAACACTGGGGTGGTCAATGAGCTTGCACTGCACTCCAGCCTGGGCAACAGAGTGAGATTCCAACTCAAAAAAAAAAAAAAGTAAGCTAAATAGTAATGTTGAAAGTGCCAAAGAAGGAATGAATTGGAAGATAGAACAGACAAACTATCCCAGATACAAAGAAAAATAGAGATGTGAAAAATGAAAGAGAATTGGAGAAGTATGAAAGACAGAATGAAATGCAGTCATAAAAATAAGTTAAAATCTTAGAAGTCACTAGCAAGAAAGGACAGATTATAATAATATATCGATCAGATCAATAGCAGACGTCTCAGACACCGCAATAGAAGCCAGAGAACGATGCAGTTATTGCTTAAAAGTACGGAGGGGAAATGTGTGAAAAACACTTGATACACAGAAAAATATCACTGAAGAGGGAAGTCTGATGACAAAAATGGCTTACTACTCACAGACTCTTTTATTTTCCAAGTCAGAGTCTCACTCTGTCTCCCAGGCTGGAGTGCAGTGGCATCTCATGGCTACCACAGCCTCAACCTGCTGGGCTCCGGCAATTCATCCACCTCAGCCTTCCCTAGCTGGAACTACAGGCATGTGCCACCACGCCCAACTAATTTTTTTTTTGTTGTTGTAGAGACGAGGTCTCGCCAAGTTGCCCAGGCTGGTCTCAAACCCCTGGGCTCAGGCAACCCTCTTGCCTGCGACTTCCAAAGTGCTGGAATTACAGGCATGGGCCCCTCTGCCTGGACTCACAGACTCTTAATGAAAGAACTATTTAGCAAGAAGAAAAGCAAATTCAGAAGGAAGAAATGAAATGCAAAATTCTGAGTGTGTCAATAAATCTAGAAAATATCTTGATAAATAAGTATACCAATATTTCAGAGACCAGAAATAAAATATATAGCTTCCAAATCAATAGAGGAAAAAAAAAGAAAAAGAAAAAACAAGCAAGTAAAAACAGTAATATCATCAATAACCAAAGAACTTAATGAGGACACACAATATAAGATGTTATAACTATTTCAGAACAATCTAATAAAGATAAATTTGTTGAACTACTCTCTTGAATATGGACACTTAGATTGACTTTTTAAAATTTAGCACCGTTTAGAGAGATACACAAAACTAAATTGTATAGAATTGTTAAAAATAAAGGGATTTAAAAGTTACCAGGTGAATACTAATCAATGGACAGCTAGTACAGCATTATTCAAACAAGATAATATACACTATAGTGAAAAATATTGCGTAACAAGAGGAAAAGCATTCTTTTTTTTTAAATTATTTTTTTTCTAGAGACAAAGTCTTGCTCTGTCTCCCAGGCTGAAGTGCAGTGGCATGATCACGGTTCACTGTAGGCTTGAACTCCTGGCCTCCAGCATTCCTCCTGCTTCAGCCTCCCCAGTAGCTGGGACTATAGGCATGAACCACCACAGCACCCAGCCAAAAACATTTTTTTTTGAGTCAGAATTTCACTCTGTTACCCAGGTTGGAACGCAGTGGCATGATCACAGCTCATCACAGCCTGGACTTTCCGGGCTCAGGCAATCCTTCCATCTCAGTCTCCCTGGTAGCTGGGACTACAGGTGTGCACCACCATGCCTGGCTATATTTTTTATTTTTTGTAGAAATGTGGTCTCACTTGGCCAGGCTCAGTGGCTCAGCCTGTAATCCCAGCACTTTGGGAGGTTGAGGTGAGTGGATTTCCTGAGCCTGCAGGTTCGAGACCAGCCTGGGCAACTTGGTGAGACCTCGTCTCTACAATAAATCAAAAAATTAGTCGGGCGTGGTAGCATGTGCCTGTAGTTCCAGCTACTTGGAAGGCTGAGGTGGAAGGATTGCTGGATCCCAGCAGGTTGACGCTGGGGTGGGTGTGAACGTGCTACTGCACTCCAGCCTAGGCGATGGAATGAGACTCCAACTACAAAAAAAAAAAAAATTGTTGTTAAAGAAGAAATCCCAATGAAAAAGATTCAATATTTAAAGTGGGTGATGCAAGTTAAAATTTAGAAAGCTTATACCCACAAGTGCATGCATATTTAAAAAAAAGAAAAAGAAAGAAAATGTACTTGGACTTTAAATGAAGAAGACAGGAACAGGACAAGCAATAAACCCAAAGAAAATAGGAAGAAGTAAATAATACACGTAAAAAGAGAAATAAATAGAAAACAAACAAATTGATGAAGCAACAAGACTCACTAAGCATGAATAAAAAAGCAAAACTAAATAATATTATGAACAAAAAGACGTAGAAACAATAACAATACAGAAGCAATAAATACTTCTGGTATCCATATGGTTTTCTCCAAATGTCATTTCTCAGTGAAAGGAATCAGGGTTCCTTGGACAAATGTATAATTTCTGGAAAAAAATGTTGAAGGAAGGGTATAAAAACCATTTTCAAGGTGCCACTGGCCTAAGATGGAAAAAAATTTGAGTAGCAGAAGGAACCAAACATTGACTATTGATTGAAACATCAATAATAACAAATACTCTGGGTTATAAAGATGTTAAGTAACACTGGATGTTGGTAGGGTATTAACCCATTACTATGGAAATTGATATAGAAATGGAGAGAATCAAGAATTCATCCTGCCTTCCTACTGAACTATATTTTGGAATAATAAAAAAAGAATTTGATGAAGGGAAGTGCCTTTAGGAAATATCTAAAGTTATATCTATAGTTAGAATAAGGATATCACTAGTTTGCAATGCCACTAAATAATAGATCGAGACAGCAGTTATTAAAGGCTCTGAAAACCATTGGAACTCACTGATCAGTCTTAAAAATACTGTAACTTGAAAAATCAGACATTAGCTACTGCTCACTTTTTTGTAATAAGAAGTATGCAGCAGCCGGATGTGATGGCTCAGCCTGTAATCCCAGCACTTTGGGAGACCAAGGCGAGAGGACTGCCTGAGCCTGGGAGTTTGAGACCTGCCTGGGCAACCTGGTGAGACCTCTTCTCTACAATAAATCATGAAAACTAGCCAAGCGTGGTGGCATGTGTCTGTAGTTCCAGCTACTTGGAAGGCTGAGGTGGAAGGATTGCCGGAGCCCAGCAGGTCGAGGCTGCGGGTGGCCGTGAGCGTGTCACTGCACTCCAGCCTGGGTGACAAGAGTGAGACTTCAACTCAAAAAAAGAAGAA
>CAUYQG010190188.1:0-32576 GCA_963574415.1 Tarsius wallacei | reverse complement strand
TCGAGGTCTGCATGCCTGAGTGACTCCTTGGGAAGACAGGCTGGCATCTGTGTCAGGTTCCAGAATTTGACCTTCTCGGGCTGCAGTTGGTTCCGGAAGGGCAAGGGAAGCAAAGAGGCAAGCAGCGTGTTTCTGGTTCCTGAGCTGCCGTGGGTCGGAGGGGGACACGCAGGAGAGAGATGCAGAGGGCATGTTGAACCTGCTACAGAGAACGCTCCATCAGGCCAGCCATCAAGGAGACTGCAGAGACCCCTGAGTGAGTGCACAACCAGGAAGGAGGAAGAAGGCCTCCCCTTCCTGAGCACAGGCTGCATCACCAGGCACTGCTGTGCAACAGCACTGGGGCTTATCAGGACTGTCATACGATAGGAACTAGTGTGAGGACAGAGCACTGGTGTCCCTAGGTGACCACAAGATAATATGGGGCCAGCAACACGAGGCAGCTGCTGAAGGCTTTAGCAATAGGAGTATGGTGTGTAGACTAAGGGAGGTGATTGCCTCGCTGCGCCTGCTCAAGCTAGACTTCTCTGGAGTGTTGCATGCAGTCCTCACCACACTTACCAACTTTTGAATGTACAAATGAGATAGTCCCAGACCATGGGAGGAACTGCAGCTGCCAGCCAGGAGAAAGGCAGATCCAGAAGGTCCTGACCTCTTTGACAATCCCTGAAGGCTCCCTGGAGATGGAGCTCAACCTGGTGGGGGAAGAGAGATTTGGATTACAGGGTTTAGATAGCAAAGGAGCCTCACCCTAAGGATATAACTGCCATTAGAGGTGATGAAGCCATGGCTTAGGGCACTTGTGGGGAGGTGGCAGAGAGGATGCTGGGTCTGTCACAGTGTGGCCCAACGGCCAGCAGCATCTCACCTGGGAGCTTGTTAGAGTGGAAGAATCTCAGCCCCCAGCCCCAAAGCCCACAGTCTACATTTTAACAAGACCCTTAGGTGAGACATAGGTTGGAGGCTGGGGGCGGAGTCAAGGCCTGTCAAAAGAGAAGGGCACTGACTGAGCACCTACCGTTGTAGACCTTGGAAGCCTCCTGGGAGGCTTTTCAAGTCTGATGGGAGAGACAGCAGATTCCTAAACAGGCAAGCGCTGTGACAGGGGGCCCTGAGTACTGAGACAGGCGGCGGTGACAGGCAGCTTGGTCGACTCTGGGGGAGGGTGAACGGAGACCACCGGGAAAGGCTTTAAAATAAGGCCCAGAGTTGCCCAAAATCATGCAACAAGGAAAAAAAAGTATGGAGCTCCAGGCTCCCAGCAACCTTGATTGTGTGTGTGTGTGTGTGTGTGTGTACACCTGTGTTGTGACATCAGTGCTCATGCTCCATGTGTGAGTTGTGTGTGAGTGTGTGAGACATGTGTGTGTCTGCCTGGAGGTGGAAGTGTTTCCCCAGGCGAGGGTGAGGCTGTCGTGCACAGCCTCTGACCGTGTGCACTGGGGGCCGGGGGCCTTCTGACTCACAGCGCCTGCAGCCTGGCCTGGGTTGGCTTCAACAGCTGACCCTCTGGAGCTGTCAGGTGTCCCTGGGCTGAGCCAGGACACCTGGGACCTTGCTCCTCACTGACCTCCTGTGCCTCAGGCGGCTCACAAGACATCCCTCCGCCCCGGTTTCCGGTTTCAAGGAAAGTGGGCAGGAAAGGGGACAAGAGCAGGAGCTGCTGTGGCCAGCTCCTCTGCCCCTACCTACCCACCGCAGCCCCTTTGTGGGGAGGGCTCTGTAGCAACACCTGCCAGTCTCCAGGCCCCCCTGCCAGGGCAGAACAGCCCCTGCTGCCTCTGCCTCTTCATCCTTTGGCCTACGGGCCTGACCCAGCCCAGTCCTGTCCCCATGTGCCTGGCCTCTGACTCAGTTTACCCTAAATGCCCTCTCCCCTACCTTACCCCACACCAACCATCCAGGCTTGGAAGCAGGAGTGCCCTATGCCTTCAGAATGAGCTTAATCCTGGGCTGGGGATTCCAGCCAACCTGTGGGTGAGCAGAGGTGGGGCTAGGAGGCAAGGGGACAGGGATCTTTCTGTGCTCAGAATATGAACTCTGGATTCCAGAAGGTCCACTCTACTTCTTAACTCGGGCGAGGCGTTCACTCTCCACAAGAGTCAGTTTACTCATCTACAAAATGGGTATGTGGTACCAACTTCTAGACGTGCTACAGGGTCAGATGAGATCATAATAACAGTAATATGCCACGGGCACTGTGTGGGTCAGGAGGGTCTTCTCCATTGCCACCAGGGTGTGGTACCACCGAGGCTCCAATTGGGAGCTGAGCAGGAGTCGAGAGGGATCTCATGGGTCTGGGACACGAGAGCCTCTACTTCCCTGGGGCTCAGGGGTCTCCAAGGAGATGCAAGGCAGAAGCCACAGACCCCAGCCAGCTGCCTTGGTAGAGGGGGCACGACCGCTGGTGACAAGAGGAAGAAATAAGAGGGGCAGATTCAGGGGCCTTTCACAGAGGAGGCCTGTCAGCCGCCCTACCCCGTGCGGCAGAGGGCCCAGGAGACAGCCCACAGGCCGGCGTGCCTGACCACGGAAATGTCGCTCAGAGACATTGGGTTTGGTGGTCCTCTGCATCCCAGAGGACTGAGGGTGAGGCTAGAATGGGGTGTCTCACCCACTCAGCTGACTCCTGGAGCCCCCTCAGTGGGGGGTAGCAGGGAGTTCAGGGAGCCCGCTCTGGGCCGCAAGACACCCTCTGAGCCGACTGGCCTCTTCTGGCAGATGAGGTCCTACCCCAGCCTCCCCCGTCATGGGGAGGACACAATGGCGGGACAAGCAGCAGTCACCAGTGCATGCGCATGTCAGAGTTCTGGGAGGTCATGCCTTGGCAGCCCTGGCTTTCCTTCCACGGCACACAGCACCATTTGTTAGCATATATTTATTGGTGTGGGTTTTAAATTTTTATTTTTTTAATTTGAGAAGAGGTCTTACTATGTTGCCCAGGCTGATCTCGAACTCCTGGGCTTAAGCAATCCCCTCCCATCACTCCCAAAGCGCTGGAATTCCAGGCATGAGCCACTGGGCTTGACCTATTTGTATGGTTATTGAATGTGTTGGCCTTGAAGCCGAACAGCCCAGAATCAGAAGCCAGTTCTGCTACTTCTCAACTGGGCAGTCTAGGGCAAGTGACTCCCATCTGAAAAATGGGGAGCACAGGGCACCACCGTGGGGCTATGGTGATGATTCAGTAAGTTAGTAGATGTCAAGGGCTTACATCAGAGCCTGGCACAAAAGAAGAGCTCAATCGCTGTCGGCCATCACTGCTGGTGTGTGTAGCACCGTACCCCGCCCCCACTACACACGTCAGTGCATGCAGGATGTGTGTGAGCGTGTGCATGCACAAACACCAGCAGGCTCTGTTAGGGCAGGGGGCAGCTTGCTGCATTCACTAAGGTGACCTGAAACTTGTCTTGGGGCCTTATACCAGCACTTCCTCCATAAACATCTGCTGGTGGAAAGACAGGCAAAGATCAGCCTGCAGCAGCTCCGAGCATCCAGCTCACTGCGACCTCATGCCCACCTCTAAGCTCCGAGCTTAGAGTTTCAGACACCAAGGCCTTCCTCAGACCTGAATCTGGGCATATCCTGTCCTGATGACCTCCCAGCCCCTCCTTGTTTGGAATGTGAACTTTGCCCTGCATCCCCGAAGGCCACCAGAGCTTGCCCAGAATCTGAGCCCCAAGGCCTGCCTCCCTGACAGAACGCCATCTAGTATCTGCCGTCCAGAGTCTGGTTGTTCCCTATTTTTAGGGTGTGACCTTGAGCAACTTCTTAACCTCTCTGCATCTCAGTTTCATCATCTGCACAATGGGGGTGATTATCCCACACCAGCCAACACAGTGACTAGAACAAAATAGACCCTGAAACTGTTCCCAGAACTGCAGCATCTCTGCATCATGCCCTTCCTGGACTTCACCTCTTTCTGACCTCAGATCTGACCACAGCCCTCCCTAGGTCGTGCATAGGTTGCCCATGCACAAGTCAAGGCCACGGTCTGCGGCTTTTACACTCAACTCCTACTGTTGCCTGGCTGTTGCTCCCCAAAACCCAGCTTCCCAAGCCCCCTTGAGGACAAAGATGGGGCTCCTGCCTTCTGTCTCTTCCTAAAACCTCACTCGCCCTCAGCATCCAGATGGCTGGTCTTCCTGGGGCAGGGAGTAGTGACTGGAGAGCTGGGAGAAAGATGGCCTCTGGGGCTGATGGGGAAGGCCCTGACCCTCACAGATGGACAGCACATGCACACAGGACCACACCCCAGGCAGCTCTTTGGGCCTCCAGGTCCAGGCCACCATGTTCCCAGAATGCCCAGGGACATACCCGAGGCCCTCCCTCCTCCAGCAACTGTCTCTCCTGAAGCAAGTGGAGTGGCTTTCCTTCTGCTCAGCAATGTGCTGTTGCCACCCGGAGTCCTCTCTGGCACCTCTCGGCCCTGCTGACCACCCAGCCCCAGCCCCTCCCCCTAGCTGGCTCCCAGAGTTGGGGTGGAGGAAGGAGTTAGGATCAGAGGAAGAGACACGACAGGAGAGGAGATCTGTGCTGGGCACTGCTGGGCTGAGGCAGGAGGCTGAGTCAATAGCTCTACGTGGCCTCAGTTTCCCCATCTGTAAAAGGACAAGCATCCACACACAGTTCTGAGTGGCTACAGACACCCATGGGCATTTCTCTGACTGGGGTTCTCCAGGGTTAGGGTTCATGGGGAATGGGAAGGTCTTCTAATGGGGAGGTGGTCCCCTAGGCTAGGCCTTCCTCACCACAACCCAGAAGCTGGCACTGCTTTGGGTTTGAATCCCAGCTCAACCACCTTCTCACTTTAAGTCAGGTGCTCAATCCTTCCTCTACATAACGGATGCAAACAGACCCTCGGCACAGTTTCTGCACAGGGGGTCCCTGTGAATGCTAACTGTGACCAGGGGGTCCCTGTGAATGCTAACTGTGACCAGCAGTCTGCCCAGGAGGGCTGGAGACGGCTTCACGTGGGTCCAAATGCTCCACAGGTGCTTCTCCTGCATTTCATTTCACCTGAATGGAACCTGCCCAGTGCCCAAGAGGGGACTCTGATTTCCCTAAATGGGAAGAATTTGGGTCACGTGGTGGAAACCCTGGCAACCGGCTCCAGAGGACTAGGGGGCGGGGAGGAAGCTGCCAGGCCCTACCACCTCCATCATGGTGGTCTCCTAGACAACAAGATGTGAGGACACCCCCCCAAGCCCCTCCCCTCCACCAGAGGCCATCCTGAGGCACCACCCCTGCCACCGCCACGGAAGGGCGCCCGCTGGATGGGGACTTCACTCCACTACCCTCCTCATTTAGCCTGTGCACCACACAAAGCTCCTCCACCACCCAGGGTGAGGCCACTGGGGGCTCCCCCACCACGGATGGCAGGCTCTGTGGGGCCACAGCTGCACCGCAGCCCCTTGATCCCCACCACCACCCTCCAGGATCTGCCACGGGCTCCCTGATTGCTAATTTAGACTTTCCTGCCATCCCACGCAGGGGAATCAGGGGAAATCAAATTACCGAGTTATTCACTCTTTTTGTACAGCTGATGGGCTGATTAGCTGTCAATCAGGGCCCGCATTAACATCTGACACTGTGTGCATAACAATTACCAGTCACATTAAGGAAACCTTTCCCTTTCTCTCTAAAGGGAGGTGGGGAGAGATAGGAGAGAGGAGGAGGCAGGAGGCACTGAAGGGAGAAGGAGGAAATTCAATCAGCATAATTAGCTCAATCAGAGGAGAACATCACTTCGCCAGCTGAGCAGAGCTACTGCCACTGCCAAAGGCTCGGCTGACCAGCTGCTCTGGAGCCTCCGCCCACTCTGCCCTCCAGCAAGTGCCTGGCCTCTCCCTGCAGCCACAGCCTGGCCAAGGTAAGTTGCCCTTCCAGTTAGTCAACCACTTGGCCCCGCCTTTAGGCCTCCCTTGCTCCAATCAGGTGGTCCCTTTCCTGCCTGCTTCTCTGGGATTGGCTCTGACTGAAGAGGAGGATTATAAGGCTCTAAGGGTTGGGAGTTGAGGGGGGGAGGAGTGGAAGGAGTCAAAGACTGTTGGAATCCAAGTTTATAATTCTCTTGTGGAAAGGACTCCTTATACTGAGTCAGGCTCTGACATTTTGTGAATCATCCTGCTATTCTTTCTTCTCCTTTCCCAAGGCCCATTGTCCTCTGGCCTTCAGCACCCCTGAATTGCTTGACCTTCTCTAGTGTGAACTGTCTGTTTCTTCGCTTGACCCTCCTGAGATAGAATTTCAAGTCCCTTTCCCATCCTATCTTCCACTTCTGAACACTCTCCAATTTGTCACTGCACTGGAAACTAATCACTACTCCCAGTATGTTGTAACCGCCAGGGTGGACGACGAGCCTGAGATCATAGTGGGTTGGTACAGAAAATGTTAGTTCCAAACATGGGTGAAATAGCCCTAGAAATGCCCGGTGCTACTGGAGAGTTGGCCCTCGTAGGACAACCAAGGCTACAAATGGGAGCTGAACAGGAGTTGAGAGATGGATTTCGCCGGTCTTGGCATTCTTGGGACCTCAGTTTCCCCATCATATAATGATGTCTCTAAAGGTCCTCCAGGCTGGCTTTCTGAGAGCCTCTGAGTCTGGGGAGTCTTTCCTCAGATGCTGCTACTGTCCCCCCAGGAGGGGAAAGGTGCTTTGAGCTATTTCCTGTCTGGACATGGGAAGGATCTGTGGAGAGTCAGCTGTACCCTCCAATTCAGTCTCTTCAGGGCCTTCTTGTGACAGAAGTAAAATAAACTTCCTTGGAAAGAGCCAAGCTTGACCTTGGCCCATGGGCTGATTGTCAACAAGTTGTGTCTGAGAGGTGCCCAGGCAGGGAGCCACCTTATCTGTTTGCTTTTTTATCACCAAGAACAGGTCTCAAGAAGGCTGACTTCAGCCTCCTTAGCACTGCTCTGACCCAAGAAGCAGGTCACAGACAGGCCCAGTGATAGCCTAAGCCCATGTTGATGATGCCTGCCAGGCAGGAGGGAGGCCTGGAGCCTGAGAGCTGGTGGTTATTCATGGAGGGGCAGGCAAAGCAAGGCCTGAGGCTGCACTGTGGCAGTTTCCACCACAAGGACATCCCAGAAGGGTAGGAGAATGCTCAGCCCATTTCTGGGACTCTGAATTTCTTGATCCCGTGTATTGATCTGCCATTACAAAATACCACAGACAGTTTAAATACCAAAATAAAACAACAGAAAGTTATTTTCTTACAATTCTGGAGGCTGGGGTCCAAAATCAAGTTGTCAGCAGGTTTGGCCTCTCCCGAGGCCTCACTCCCTGGCTCGCAGACAGCCACTTTCTCACTGTATCCTCACGTGGAAAATCCTCTGTGCACACACTCCCTGGTGTCTCTCTGTGTGTCCAAATTCCCTCTTACCGAGACACCAGCCAGATTAAATTGGGGCCCACCCTAGTGCCACATTTTAACTTAATCACCCCTTTAAAGACCCTATCTCCAAATACACATTTCGAGATAGTGGGGCTTAGGGCTTCTATATATGAATTTGGGGGGGGGAGACACAATTCAGCCAGAAATACCCAAAGGACTAATAACAATAACTGTTGTTTAATAGCTAGCACTTACATAGCACTTACCTTGTTTTAGGCACAGGGCAAAGGACTTCACATGTGCTCACGAAATCCTCAGAGTTGAGCCGGCACAATGAGGCAGGTGTTCTTTTTGTCCCTACTGTGTAGATGGGAAAAATGAGGAACAGGGAGGTTAAACTACCTGCCCATCGAGTAGACAGTAGAGCCCAGATTCAAATTCAGGCATCTGGCTTCAGGGTCCACGCTCTCAGCAACTGTATCGCATGCCTGTGCACGAGGTCCTGGGCTCCACCATGGTGCCGGCAGTCTTTCCTGGCGCCAGAGAACAAGCTATCTCCTGGCCCCTGGCCCAGCAGCCTCCACCACAGGGCCATCTCAGACAACCTTGACACCAGTCCTGGTACCCAGCCCACCTCAGCCCAGAGAGCCCCCAGACACCCCTTCCCCACCAGTACTCACAAGGGCCGCCACATAGGGCACAGGTATGTATCTGCACGCCCTGCTGCTCACATTCACAGAGCCCTTGATGGTGCACAGGACCTGTGCTGAGTGCTTTGTCATTTAATCCTCGCACCAGAGTCCAGGAATATGCCCCTTCTCTCCCCTCCCCTGCAAGTAGGACCTTCCAGATTGACCTCAGCTAAGCACGGGTTGCCTCTGGGCCATGATAACCAGTTTTCTCAGGCATTCTTAAAGCCACTAATTTATTCCCTCATTCAAAAAAAAATTTTTTTTTTGAGTTGGAGTCGCACTCTGCCACCCAGATTGGAATGCAGTGGCTCATTCACGGCCACCCCAGTGTCGATCTGCTGGGCTCTAGCGATCCTTCCGCCTCAGCCTTCCAAGTAGCCAGAACTTCAGGCGTGCGCTACCACACCTGGCTAATTTTTAAAAATTTATTATAGAGACGAGGTCTCACCATGTTGCCTAGGCTGGTCTCGAACCCATGGGCTCAGGCAATCCTCTGGCCTTGGCCCCCCGAAGTGCTGGGATTACAGGCTTGAACCACCGCACCCGGCCTCAAAAAATTATTTACTGGGTGCTTATTAAATGCCAGTCACTGTTTGGGTGTCAGGTGTGAGTGGGGAAAACAATAGAAAAGATTCCTGCCCCAGGAAGCTTATAATCTAGTGGGTTTGTCAGAGAAGGAACAGGTATGGAAATAAATTAATATGACAGTTACAGATGGTGATAAATGGATAATAAAATAAAACCAGGCAATGGGTTAGGTTGCAGACACTTCAGACAGAGTGGTCAGGGAAGCCTTCCTGAGGAGGTGATATTTGAACTGAGATCTGAATAATAAGAAGGATGTAATAATGAGGGAGACATGCAGGCAAGGCAGAGACCAGAAAGTGCAAAGGCCCTGAGGCATGTTTAAAGGACAGAATGGAGACTAGTCTGGCTGGCATGGAGAGAACTGGGAAACTGCTAGGAGACGATCGGGTTTTTGCACCTGAGTTGATTTGACCTTCACACCACCATCAAGGATGAGGTGACAGTTCCTTGCAGTGTCTAATCCAAATCTGGTCCAACTACAATTTAAACCTCATTGCCTTGCTGTCTTCAGAGCACACTAAAATCCAAGAACATATTTTGAGTTTCCTCTCTAAAAAAACATCATCCCACCCAGGAAACAGAGCCTCCCCTGTTCCCCAAAGCATTCCATGTGGCATTTAAAGGGGTGGGGAAGGGGAGCTTGACTGGGAGTCTCCATCCGTTCAAGAAAACCTCCCTTCCCATGTTTTCAGCTGCCTCCCATTGTAGGCTGTCAGAGCAATGACAGGGAACATTTTTCGCCAAAGGTCCCCTTGTGTTACAGCTAAACACACTCATAAATCCTTGCCTGAACCTAGAAGCAAGACCCCGTGTTTAAAATAAGAAAGACAGAGAGAGCCCGTAGAGAACCCTCCACCCCTCTCCATCCTGTTTTCCTCTCCATTCCTTCCCAGCTCCCAGCTGCAGAAAGTGAGAGAAACAAATACTTTTCAGGGGTCAGGATGCCTAAATTCTTGCATCAACCTCCCCAGCCACCATGGAGAAGGAGACAGATAAATAAACAAACAAGTACAAGGCATGCTATAATAAGTAAATGACTGAGGAGCTGAGGAAGCCCATGGTTGGAGGGGGTAAGGAAAGCTCAATTCATCATGTATTCATTCAACAGTTATTTGTTAAAAACAGTCTGTGTCAAGTGCTGTGCCAGGCATTTGAATCCGTTAGGGTCTAGTTAAGAAAACAGAAACCACTTTAGGTACTTCACACAGTGGGGATTTAATGCAGGGGATTGGTAATACAGGCATTGAAAGAGTTGAGAGACCAAAGCAGCATTATCCCAACATTAGCAAGAGTGGAAAGCCACTAGCACCCTTGCAAATGGACGGCCCATGAGAGATGATTTTACTACAGTCAGAGCTGGGCTTGTCCTGCAGGTAGCTAGACCACAGGGAAGGCTGCCTGGCAGAATCTGGAACCACAGAGGAGGTTCTTGTCTGGCAGGAAATGTAGCTGCTGCCAGAGGTGCTGCTCCGGACAAAGAAAAAGATGAGAAATGCCCCAACTTCTCCCTTCCATTCATCCTCCAGTCTCTTACCAGTGTCTCTTATTGTCCAAACCCAGCCAAAAGGCACCTTACCTGGAGAACACAGTCTGCAGGAGTCACTCCCACCCCTGTACTACCCCCATGATAGAGGAAAAAAGGGGAGGAGTAAGATATGGAATTGGAGGCGAACAGCCAAATGAGTGCCACAGTGCTGAAGACTTCACGGGAGGGGACATTTGATATGGGTTTTAAAGCATGAATAGGAGTTTTCCAAGCCAGAAAAAGAGAAAGGGTACAAGGAAGAACAGGCTCAAAGGCAGAGAATATGGCGTATTCATTTAAGTGCAGATATTCTGCCTGGCTACCAGGAAGATGTATGAGCAGAACCAACAAGAGATTGGGGATCATCCTGTAGGACCTTGAAGGCTGAGCTCAGGGGATTGAACAGTATTATCATGTAAGCAGTGGGGGACTCCACTGGGTCTCAGCACAGACTGGAGTTAGTAAAGAAGAGGGACAGCAAGGAGCCTTTGCGGTAGTCCTCATGAGCAGTGAGTAAGCCTGAGCTAGGGCTGTTTCCATGGAGACTGGGAGGAGCAGGTGCATTTAAGAAAATGTTAGGATGCAGAGACAACAGGGCTTGGTAGCTAACAGGCTACGGAGAAGAGAGAGAAGGAGAAAAAGAAACGAAGTCTGATCTGGGGGTGGCAACCACCAGGATGTGGGCCCTAACTCTTCTCCCTTTCTTCTCCTTCCTCCAGGGCAACCAAAGGGACGTTGGAGAGGCCCCTCCACTTACCTCCTAATATGTAGCCTCCCTTCCTTCCACGGGCATTAGAGGCCTCCTTTGCAGCTAGACATGGTCACGTGCCTTAGCTCCAGCCAATGAGAGGGAAGTGCTTGTGTCAGGGGCCACTTTGGGGAGGCTTTCTCAAGAGCAGCTGGGATGTGCTTTTGGTCCCTTCTTTGTCTTCTTTCCTCCTAGCCTGCTTCTTGGACAGCAGGCACGATGGGTAGAGTCTTGGCCTCTTTATTTTTTATTTTATTTTATTTTCTTTCTGAGTTGGAGTCTCATTCCGCCACCCAGGCTGAAGTGCAGTGGCATGCTCACAGCTACCCCAGCGTCAATCTGCTGGGCTCAGGCGGTCCTTCCGCCTCAGCCTTCCAAGTAGCCGGAACTACAGATGCGCTACCATGCCTGACTAATTTTTTTTTCTTTTTTTTTTTGTAGAGACGAGGTCTTGACAAGTTACCCAGGCTGTTCTTGAAGTATTTTTTTTATTTTTAAAGACAAGTTCTCGCCATGTTGCCCAGGCTGGTCTTGAATGCCTGGGTTCAAAGCAATCCTCCTGCCTCAGCCTCCTGAGTAGCTGGGATTACAGACGTGAGCCGGCATGCCCAGCTGGCCACTATATTAGACCAGGGAGCTAAAAGGAGCCTGAGTCCCTGTGGACTTGATACAGTGGATTCAGCACCAGCCTTGTACTGCCTACATCATGCCTGTAGGTGAAAGAGAAAGAAACATCTCCTTTTTTAAGCCACTGTGATTTTGAGTTTGCTTGTCATGACCAAACTTAAACGATTACAATGCTCTTTCTGGGCAGTAACTTAAATGTCTTATCTCACTTACTCTTCAAGGAAGAGCAGATGGTGCAGGCAAGACCTGAACTCTGGAGATTCGACTCCAAACGCTCTGACTTCCTCGGAAGCACCCTCTCTCCTCTTCCCAAATGTTTTGCATCTTCCCTCCTGCTTCTTTCAGCTTGACACATGCTTTTAGCAATAATAATGGCCTCAATAATAAAGATAATAATAAGAACGCCGAGGTTTGTCCTTTTGCAGAACTGAACAACTTCCTATTATTTCTGCCAACAAATTAGTGTTAATTGCACAGTGTCATCATTAGGCAGCATTTGGGAAAACGCAAAAGGTCCCCACCATGTCGAGGATTTAATTTGATCAACAAAACATCTGAAAGAGAAAAAAACAATAGACACATTTTTTTAGAAAAACACAAAGCACGGGGCTGAATGTTATAATCCGTCCTTTTAACTCCTCTCTTTGTAAAAGATGAATTATACCTTGGTGGCTTCTGGGCTCTGCCTCGCTGAACAGTCACCAAGCTGCCTGTGACACTTCCCGCTGAATTTGCTCCCCGTTGTCAGCTGGAGGGAGGAGGTTATTTCACAGAGAGAAAAGAGGGCTATTTGGGTTATTTCCCTGCTTCCACGCGTGGCCCTCTGCAGTCACATCAGCACAGAGCAGCCGGATGAGCCTCGAAAAATCCAAGTCACATCATCTCACTGCTCTCCTCAAAAACTGTCAGTAGTCTCCCATCCTATTTAGAATAAAAACCAAATCTGTGTCATGGTCGCCTAGGCCCTGTGTAACTCAGTCCTCACCCATCTCTCTGCACACATGGCCCACGCTCTGCCCTTCATTTCTGATGCTCTGGCCGCCTTATGCCAGGACGCTCCTGCCTCGGGGCTTTTGCACGTGCTTCTCCCCCCCGCATCTGAACACTACTCCCCCAGATATCCACGTGACCGTCTCCCTCACCTCGTTTATGTCTCTGCTCAGAGTAGCCATTGCTGCCCACCTCAAAACAGCCTCCCTTCCTGCCCTGCGTCATGTCGTTGACTTGATCACTACCTGCCATTACATGATACATGTATTGGCCTATATTTTATTTACTTATTCCCTGAGTAGAGTGTAAGCTCTGTGAAGGCAGGGCTGCGTCTTGTTTGTTCAACATTTGGCCCCTGTGCCTAGAACAATGCTTGACAGGTGGAAGGTTCTCAGTGAACGTGTATTAGAGGAAGGGCGGGAAAGAGGAGAAGGAAGGAAGAAGAAAGGAATGGAGGGAGGGAGAGAAGAAGGGAGGGAAAGGCAGACAAGAACTTGGTGAAGAAGGAATCAGAGAGGATAGGCAATAACAACTCTTGAGTAGCGGACGAAATGAAATTCAGGAAAAGGGACTGGAGTTAGACTCAGGGGAATGTTTTTGGGGAGAGACGGGGTGGGGTCCTAGAGCTGGAGGCTGGGCATAGGAGGGGGTTTGCAGCAAGGAAGCAGTTTTCAGAGCAAGGGTCGGAGTGAAGAAGGACACTTTTTTTTTTTTTTTTTGAGTTGGTGTCTCATTCTGTCACCCAGACTGGAGTGCAGTGGCCGCTTCCGGCCACCGCAGCCTCGACCTGCTGGGCTCCGGCAATCCTTCCGCCTCAGCCTTCCAAGTAGCTGGAACTACAGGCGTGTGCTACCATGCCCAGTTAATTTTTTGGTTTATTGTAGAGATGAGGTCTCACCAAGTTGCCCAGGCGGGTCTTGAACCCGTGGACTCAGGCAATCCACTCACCTCGGCCTCCCAAAGCGCGGGATTACAGGCTGAGCCACCGAGCCCAGCTGGAGAACATCTTTTACTGGGCAGTGTGGGGCGGGCTGGACAGATCTGCATTCTTTTTTCCCTCCTCCTTCCTTTCAGTAGAAGGAACTGGCATGGCACTGGAGGGATTTGGGACTTGGTGAGGGGAGGGAGAAGAGGGGGAGGCAGTTCCTTTCTCTTAGCCTCCCCACAAAGTCACAGAAGAAATCTCGAGTAGTGAATCATCCCTCTTTACAATCAAGCAGTTATTTAAAATGGAAAAAGGAAAAGAGACACAGAGAAAGGGAGAAAGCGGGAGATTATCGCCC
Source organism: Tarsius wallacei (assembly GCA_963574415.1). NCBI lineage: Eukaryota > Metazoa > Chordata > Mammalia > Primates > Tarsiidae > Tarsius > Tarsius wallacei. The sequence continues at coordinate 18,783 of CAUYQG010190188.1, read as the reverse complement.
GCCAGCTCGCTCCCAAATTCCCGGCAATCAGCCACCGAGATGTGTCTAATCTCACGATGAGCTACTTTCCTGATTGAGGGAGCTAATTGCAGGGCTGACACAGCTTCCCAGGAAAGCACTTGTAGACAAAAAATGCCAGGCGCTACCAACAACAAAAATACATCCACACACACGCGTGATGGCTGAGGGCCCAAGAGGCCTGTGTGGACAGAGACATCTACCCCACCAGAAAAAGAGGGGAAGGGATGCTTTTGAGGCCAAAACCATCAGGAAAACCTCCAGGGAGAAATTGACCAAGGCATGAATAGCAAATTCACAGAGGTGGAGCTATGAATGAACAAGAAACCCAGGAAGACAGGCTCAATGTCACTTGCAGTTAAAGAAGCAACCCTAATTACAGCAACCATGGGCAACCGGTTTTTAGAGATCAAGTTAGTAAAGGTTTTGGGGGAAAATGCCTATGTTAGACTGGGTCTTTAGGGAGACAGGGATGAGACCCTGAGCAGATTTCTTTGCTGATGGAGTTGATTATCAAGATACCTGTGAAAAACCTGTCACAAGAGAGTCATCTCTTTGGCTACTGTTGGCACACAGTCTGGTGGAAAGAGAAAGCAATAACATAGCCTGCTCTGGGATGCAGCTGAGCTCCAGCCACTGCCTTCTGTTTGTCCATCCCTACCTGAATGTTACCTAAAAGAAGCACTTGACAGACTCTCCATCCAACAAGGCGCTCCTCCCCTGGTCTGCCAGACACTGTCTCCATCTCGGAGCCATGCTGAGGTCTAGCCTCAGGTTCCTGGCCGATGCCAAGTCTAATCCAAAGTGGCAGGAGCAACTAGTTTAGCATCACCCAGTCATGCAACAGAGCCACCTAAGCAGGAAAGAACACATTCTGGAGACAGTGTCAAAGAAAAGTATGTCGAGGCTTCATAGCCTGCCTAATGAAATAATAACACTCAGTTCTGGCAAGGCTGTGGGGAAACTGACCTTCTTGGATGCAGTTGGTGCCAGTGGAAATAGATACAGACTCCCTGGTGGGTACCTTGACAAAAAACAAAGTGTTCATTCCCTTTACCCTCCTGGGAATCAGGAGGGAGAGGAAATGCTTCAGCTATACCCCATATGCCAGATGTCCCCTGCCCAATCCCTTTATGACTGCCCCTCACAAAGAAGGAGAAAACGCTATCTGGCTGATCAGAGTGTGAGGCATCTATCAGTCTATGTTCACTAGCAAACAATGTCACATGTTAGAGGTCAGCATTCCCATGAAGTGCTCTTGCTGGTACTTCCTGCTTCTAGCCCATAGGTGCACCTGAGTATGTTGCTCTCAAGATGTAGATGCATTGGCCAGGCACGGTGGCTCACGCCTGTAATCCCAGCACTTTGGGAGCCGAGGCAGGAGGTTTGAGCAAGGAGTTTGAGACCAATCTGGGCAACATAGCGAGAACTTGTCTGTCCCCCAAAAATCAAAACATGAGCCAGGCATGGTGGCACGTGCCTGTAGTCCCAGCTACCCTGGAGGCTGAGGCAGAACGATTGCCTGAGCCCAGAAGGTCAAGTCTGCAGTGAGCCATGATCGTGCCCCTGCACTGCAGCCTGGATGAAAGGGTAGGATCCAGACTCAAAAATTAAATTAAATTAAATTAAAATGTTAATGTAAAAAAAGGACTTAGATGCAAGAAGATGAGCTGTGGGCCCTACTGGAGACTCAAACCTAAGATATACACCACAATTCAGCCTTGAACTAGAGTTTTGAATTGGGGACACTGGTCACTCTTGCATGGCTGTTACTAAAGAGGTGCCTTGGTTCCAGTTCTGCTGTTTTCCCTTACATATCACTTCTTCAGACCTCAAAGTAGGTGATCTGAGACTGGGAGTGCTGCATCCCAGCATAACTAAGATCCTGGCAGTAAACTCTTCTGATGTAATCCAAATTCCACCCTAATTTTTTTAATTGAAAGGTCACTTCCACACAGTAAAGCACATAAAGCATCTTTGTTTTTGTTGTACAGTTTGATTACTTTTTGCTTTTCCCTACACCCCGTAACCACCAAGATCAAGAAGAGAAGCACTGAGGACCCCACCGCGCAGCCAACCTGCGTCTTCGTAGTCTGTATCTCCCCCCAGAGGTCACCACTGTTCTGACTTGAACAAACATGGATTCATTTTGCCTGTTCTTGAACTTCCCGTATGTAAACTCATACAGAACAGATTTTTTTTTAACTTTTTTTCACTCAACGTAATACCTGTGAAATCCATGTACCAATGGTTTGTTCCCTTTTGTTGCTGTATAGTATTCCACTGTATGAAAATACCACAATTTACTTATCCACCTACATATTGATGAGTATTTAGAGTATTTCCTGCTTGAGAATCTGATGGGTAGAATATATATGAATGCTCTTTTGTGGGCCCATGTACTCATTTCTTTTGGGTACACACCTAGATGTGGAACCACTGGGTCATGGGCAGGTGGGCGTTCAGCTTCAGTGGAAAACATTCTCCACATTGGTTGTACCATTCTCAGCCACACCAGCAATGTGTGAGAGATCCAGATGCTCCACGTCCTCAGCAACACTTGATACTGTTGGTCTTTTTTACTTTTACCATTTACTATACAGTGGGATTTCACTGTGGTTTTCATGTGCATCTCCATGCTGAGTAATGACCCTGAACAACTTTTCATCTTATATGCTTATGGCCATCTGCTTATCTTGCCTTGTGAAATACCTCTTCCAACTGTTTGCCTATTTTTTAATTGGGCACCTTAATTTCTAAGAGAATTTCTAAGGAGATAATCAGAGAAGCATATAAAAACTTCATGCATGAAGATGAGCAGCACAGCATTGCTTAAAGTAGCCAAAAACTAGAAACAACCTAAATGTTTCTTATAGACAGTTAGGCATATACTCAAACACCAGGTAGTAGTCCTTAGCAAATATGCTTGTGATCATTGTTTGCTTTTGTTTTTTAGAAATAGCGCCCCACTCTGTTGCCCAGGCTGGAGTGTAGTGGCACAGCAATAGCTCATTGCAGCCTTGAACACCTGGGCTCAAGTGATCCTCCTGCCTCAGCCTCCTGAGTAGCTGGGACTACAGGCGCACACCACCATTCCTGGCTTGATAAATGTTAATACCACACCACCACACCCGGCTTGATAAATATTAACACTGTAAAATAAGTAAACGCTTCTAATGTATTGTTTTGATAGCAACTTTTGTTTCAATGTAAGCATTAAAAGAAAAACACCAAAATGTCACTGCTGGTTATTTCTCAGTGATGAGATTATGGGTGATTGTTATTTTTGTCCTCCTACTTTCCTTTGTTTCCCGAATGTTCTACAATGTGTATATATTACTTTTATAATCAGGAACACAATAAACATTTTTTAAAACTGCTAGGACTATGAAGTCTAACTGAAATTGAGTATTACAAATAAACATTCCCTGAACAGAAACGAGTGCTTTGACTTTCAACATCTTCGGGCACAATTTTCTAAGACTGAATACCTTACAAACACTTTCTCAAGAGGAAATTGTTTTGTTTACCCCACACACTGGAAGGTAGCTTTGTGTCTGTATTCTGATTAGGTCTTTATCAAAGGATGCCAGTCTATAGCTTAGATTTGAAAAGCCCTAAATGGAGCTTAGTAACAGGACATTTAGAAACAGGTATTCTCTTCTGCATATGGACTAGTTCTGAGTCTGTGCAAAGAAGGTAAAAGCCACAAGCTCCATGAGGACAGGAACCTCTATACCTGTCCTGATCACTGTTGTGTCCCCAGTGCCTGGTATAGGACCTGGGCTTCAAAAATACTTATTGAGTGAATGAAATTACCTATAAAGTCTTGATTTTCTTACAAACAAAACAGACCTTGAATACACAAAGGAGTGTTGCCCCCACAAAGTCATCCCCTGGGAGACTAGAAACAGTTTTTACAATAGCTTTTCCATGGCTTAAAACATTAGGAATTTCTTGTTGGACTGCTTCCAGAGTCTAGAATATATTCCTCTGAATGGTCTCAAGGGCAGCCATTCAGGAAGAGTGCAAGCAAGGCCTCCTGTAAGGGGTGTGGAAGGTGAGGCAGGATACAGGTTCCATCTTTTCCTCTTGGGCACAGGAGCAAACCCCCCAGCCACCAGGACTGCACATGATGTCTGGTCTGTCTGGAGATTCGAGTGAGAAAGGAACACAGCATCCAGCAGCCTCCCACCCCCAGTTCCACCAGACGAGCCCTCCTGCAGCTCACTCCCATCCTGTCACTTGTCTGTTTCCAACCTCTGATGGCTTCCAAAGAGAGGCCAGGCCTCCTGGTTTGGCTCCTAAGGCCCTGCAGGGTCTGACGCCATCTGTTCCAATCTCATCTCCCATGACTTTCTTGTATGGACACTCCCAGGGGGAAGAGGCTACCATTTGTTCTGAGACTCGCTATGGGTTCCCACCTATTCCATAGGCTGGGCTGTCAGGAACACCATGATACTGGAAGGTGTGGCAGCCCAGGAGGACCCTCTGGAGCCCCACAGCACTAGAGATTGAGTGGGGAGGAATTGGAACAAAATTCTAGTCAAGCTGTGGAGCTCTAGACCAGTGGTTCTCAGCTCTGCCTACATATTAGAATCACCGGGGAAGCTGTGACAGAGTGTCCAGCTGGCCACCAAAGATTGATGATTCCCTCCTAGCATTGCTTGGAAGCGGCTTTCCTGCCAAGGATTAGATTTCCCAATGTCTCTCGCATATAGATGGGCCCATTGACTGAGCTCTAGCCAATGCAGTGTGGGTGGGAGTGGTGTGCATCACTCCTAAACCCATAAAAATCCTCCCCAGCAATCACCACTCTCTTGTCCCCCATCTGCTGACTAGACGGCAAAGCCCAGGTGACCTTGGATGCCACGTGTTGAAGATGACAGGGCCTCCACCTGCTGGGTCCTGAATGACTATGGGGAGCATCACCAGCTCCAGGCCAAATAGACTTTACCCAAGCAAGAATTCCCTCTCTCAGCCGGGCTTGGTGGCTCAGCCTGTAATCCCGCGCTTTGGGAGGCTGAGGTGAGTGGATTGCCTGAGCCCGCGGGTTTGAGACCCGCCTGGGCAACTTGGCGAGACCTCATCTCTACCATAAATCAAAAAATCAGCTGGGCATGGTAGCTTGTGCCTGTAATTCCGGCTACTCGGAAGGCTGAGGCGGAAGGATCGCCAGAGCCCAGCAGGTCGAGGCTGCGGTGGCTGGGAGTGGCCACTGCACTCCAGTCTGGGCAACAGAGTGAGACTCCAACTCAAAAAAAAAAAAAAAAAGAATTCCCTCTATCTCCCGAATCAGGCCACTAAGATATAAAGGGCTAGCTGTTGCAGCCACTAAGATTACCTTCATTATTACAGGAGTTTTGAAAGATGGTATGCTTGGGTCCAGCCCCAAATTCTGACTTAATTGTTCTAGGTGGAGCCCAGACACTGAGATGTTTTTAAAAAGCTCCCTAGGGGATTCTAATGTCAAAGCTGAGAACCAGATTTTAGGCTCAGAAGTATTCGTAGATCTTCCTACATTTCATTCAACAAGTCCTGGAGCCCTACTATGTGCCAGGCCCTCTGTTGTTCCCTGGAAGAGTAGTGCCTAAAGCTTGGATCAGCGCATCCACTTTGCTCCCATGCCCGGCCATGGCCGTGAATCCTGTTGCCCGAGACGTGAGGACCAGAGGAGTCTCCCTCAACCAGCACCTGCTTGGGGGCCAAAAGATCTCTTCAGTTCCTTAGTAAGCCCCACCTTTCCCTCCTCCATACCCCAAGGCCCTGCCTGCCACCAAGACCAGGACATGGAGGACAGAGAGAAGATTTGTCCATAGCTGGAGAAAGGCCAAAGAGTTTCCTCTGGGCAGACCATGTCACTACCCTAGAATGCACCAGTGCCTTTATATGGTCTCACCAAACATTGGCAGATCAGTCATAGGGTTGGCAGCAGAGACACAGAGTTGGTGATGACATGCCCATTGCCCTCAAAGAGCTCACAATCTAGTTGCAGACATAGACTGTGGTATTGGAGATGGAGCACAGGGGATGTCCATAGCTATCCTGGGCTCCCCCATCCTAGAGTCAGCACAGTGTGATAGAAAAAGCACTGAACTCAGAGTCAGGAGACTCACGTTCTACTGCTGTGTCTAGCACTGCCTTTGACCTGGCTGGGGAGAATGGAGCAAGGAGAATGGGACAGGTGACAAAGCTGGGGAGGAGACTGGGACTGGTCTGTACAGAGCTAGAATACAAGGCTCAGGGGCCTGGGCCTCATTCTGTAGGCTCTCGGGGCCCATAAACAGCATTAAGTAAGGGCAAGACATAGATTCAAGGTTTGCAAAGAAGACTCTGTGATGGAGGATGGATCAATTGGAAGGAGAGAGACATGTGGGAGCTCAGCTGGGGGCTATTCATCACCCATTCAGAGGTAATGAGGGCAGTGGCCAGTGATGGGGAAAAGGGGACATCCCAACCATCCCCAGGGCCCCCTCCTCCAGAGGCAGTGGGTAGCTTGAAGAGAGCACTGAATTTGGAGTGCATACCCGCCACTCCTTCAGCCCAAGATGCTCTTCCTCCCTCTTGATTCTCACCCTCCAGCTCTGTTCAGAGACCACAACCTCAGAGAGACTGTCCCAGGCCCTGGCATCCAAGCAGATGCCTCCTCCATTCTTCCCCATCACACCCCCGTGATTTCCTTTATTGTAATGTCATGATCTGTGACTATGTGTTTGTTTACACATTTGTTATTTGCTTCACGGGGACAGCAACCTTGTCTGTCCTGTGCGCCCTATCTCTGGGCACAGTGCTCGGCACACTGCAGGTACAGGTGTACTTCCCACCTCACCATTTGAGTTTGGCCATGTGACCTATTCCGGCCAATAGAATGAGGTGGTGGTGCCCTGGCTTCAAGCCTGGAGATACTCGTGTCCTCCTGCTTGCTCTCTGACACCTTGCCACAGCAATGGAAAGGCCATGTCACTGGTCTCAGGAGGTGAGGGAGGACAGACACGTGAAGCAAAGTCACCCAGGTAAGTCCCGCCTACATCAGCTGATCCATATGAAAATCAAGTGCTGCTGTGTTAAGCCATTGAGTTCCACAGGTGGTGTGTTAGGTGGCATTCTTCTCCACCTAGAAAATAAAAGGGCTACTGTGGCTGGTGGAAGCATCTCCCTCCAAGGTCTCTGGTTTTTCTCTAACGATGGCAGTTCCCAACTTCCTGAAAAACAGCTTCTCCTTCTCACAATCTCTGTCTTTGCCCTAGCCCTCATAAATAACCATGAGGCATCCACTTTCCCAGGGCCAGATTCATGACTCCTGAGAGCCCCACTTTCAAGACGCCTTTTCAGTGAGTTTCCTCTTCTGCTTCTTCCCCGAGGGGCATGAACAGCTAAAAGCCCTCCTTGGGTTCTGATGTGCAAATTAAGAGCCCCAGGCGGCCCCCAGAAAAGCCAGTCCTTGCCAAGACTGTCTGCCCACCGTCCAGGTGAGCTAGGGAGGGGCTGGGCTGGATTTGGAATATGGGAGGCCCTCCTGAGCAGCACGTGCAACAAGAGTGAATCAGGATCCGAGGGAACCTCCTCAAAGACCACTCCGGACCACCCCTCACCCAACTTATGGGGACACTGAGGCACAAGAAGTAAAGCGACTTGCCCAACCAGTCAGTGGCAGAGTCAGGAAACAGATTTCTTGACTCCCAGCCCAGTGCTCATTTCCCAGACCCCTGCTGGTCACAGGCAGGGAAGAGCCCGGGAAGAGGTTTGGAGGCCAGACTTGCTGCTTCACTCAACATCGTGTCCAGGTCACCTGCAGACAGGGGACACCTTCCGTAGGCCAGGTTTTGTGCTGGGACCGGAGGAGTGGTGAATCTATTGGATGCCAAGTCCCATAGCAGGGAGCTGATGCCAGGTTCTATGCTGGGTGAGCATGTTTTGAATGACCGCTCTGGCCAGGCCATTGACTGGTTGAGTGGCTATACGTGCAAATTCTGTGTCAGGTGCCATCTACTTGGTGGCCAGTGGCCCAAGGACTCTGACCGCCTCTGACCCCATGCCAGCCACTGTATCCTTCTGATTGTCTCTGTCACTTTGCAGTCTTTCTTTCTGCTTCTGAGACTTTCTGTGTCTCTTTCTTTTTTTGTGTCTCTCTTTCTGCCTCCTGTGTGTATGTCTCTCTCTCTCTCTCTCTCTCTCTCTCAGTCTTCTCCCCTCTTTCTTTCTCCTGATCTCTGACTGAACCCCCTATTGGGGTTGTTATGTAATCTTTCTCTCTTGCTTATGTCTCTCACTGTCTTCTCTCTCTGCATCTCTTTGTCTCTGTGACTCTACCGCCTTCTATATCTCTGTCCCTTTCTTCCAGTCTGGCTCCCCTTTTCCCACCTCCAGCACTCTCCATGAGATTCCTATCCAATGTCCTCCCCAACCCCCAACCCCGGGATCTGTTCTCTGCCAGCTACAATTACGAGTGCATCTGCTGAAGTAGTCAAGCTCTTTTTCCATGATGGGGTAACAAGAGGCTGTATGTTTGCAGCCACTGACTGGAAATACTGAATTCCTTTTCAGCAAAGAAAGACAAGCACCCTCTTGGTTTATAAATATTAATTATAGGCACCCGGTAATGAGAGAACAGGGCGGCTGTTGGCTGTGATCTCTGATTGTTTGACTAATCCTAGAGACAGTTTAAACAAGACAGTTATTGCCTGATGGAAAGAGGAATGAGGGTGTTGTGGTCCTTCCAGAAGGATCAGCTTAGGAAATCCAGGAGATGTGATTCACTGAGGACACTAAGAGAGTGACCTTGGATAAAGCCTCTTCCCCTCTCTGAGCCTCAGTTTCCCCTCTTGTACTATGAGGCCCTTCTGGCTCTGACCTATATGATATGGAGGTCCTATTTGGGGGAGGGGGTTAGGCAGACCACTTTAGAGCATCTGCCCAGTGGGGAGCACAGCACCCTGAGAGGGAAGGCCAACGTGGAGGAAATAGGCCTTGAGAGTCTGCCTGGACACCATCTGGTTCCTTGGGGTGGTCTATGGGTCTGTCCTAATTTTAGTCAACTCCTTCCCAAGGGCAGATCCTGGCTTGAGGCAAAATCTTAAGCAGGAACTGACATGTGTCAGTGCCATGTGGCAAGCCAGGCATTTCAGACTTACCATTGGCTAGGCAGGCCTTCCAGGTGCCTCAGTTTTACTTTCTGCAAAATGGGAGTGATGAGGAGGAACTCTGTGCAGCTCTTTGGATGCCAGAGTTGAAAGTCGATCTAAATTGAATCTGAGAAGTTCTGGACTGTCTGTGACCACCAGGGACCATTGCAACAATCTCCATCTCTCCCAGCTTGTGCCTCAATTCAATAGTTATTGACATTGTCATGTGCAAAGCAGGGAAGTGACTCCCGATGCTTAGCCAGGAAGAAATTGGCTGGGGGAAGAGAAGCAAAGTCTGGAACAGAGTGTGCCTCTGAGACGTCCCAGTCAAGGTCCCCACAGCGAGGAAAAGTAGGCTATTCTTTCTAGAATATGTATTTTCTAAAACCCCTTGGACCCTGGGGAGATCTTTAAATTTGTAAAACATGAAGCCATTTATCATCTCATGGAAACACAGGCCAGCTGAGGAAAACTGGTGTGAAGCACATACCTCCCACTTGATGGAGGCAGAACGAGCTGCCAGGCATCCCAGTCTCTTCTCAAGACATGCACCTAGGAGGTGGCCGAGCTGGGAGTCGAACCCCGGTCCATGAACCCAAAACCCAGAGAAACTCTTCACTGGGCTCCCGGCCCCATCATCTGCAGCTCCTCTGGGGTGCACACAACCCACCCCTCCTCTCCTGTCATCTGCCCTCCCGCCATCACTGAGGAGCCCAGGCTTGGGCCATGGAGGGTGCTTACAGAATGTTTATTGAGTGAATGAAGGAAGGAGGGAATGTTCTTCAAGGTTTCGGTTGTGTTTCCACCAGTTTCTCCTTAACTGGCAGTTAAAAGAACATGTACCTGGATTCAAATTCTGACTCCACCAAGCATGTGTGAGTCCTTGGGCAAATTCCTGAACCTCTCTGTGCCTCAGTCTTTTTATTTGCTTGTTTCCTTTTATTTCATTTATTTTATTGTGCCTTGGTTTTCTGACCTTAAAATGGGCATGATAATAGGACCAACTTCATTGTCATGTCATAAGTGCTATGAAAGTATTGACTGTTACTAGTAACTGCCTCCTGCCAGGCCTCCTTCCTGAGCCTCTGAAGGCTGTTTACCCAGTGCTATGTGAGGGTGAATGGGAAGGCACACAAGGCTGCATTGCCTCAGAGGCCAGGGAGGGGATCTGGTTCATCTTCCACCCTGAGAAACCAGAGTCTGAGTGGGAGCCCCATCTGCCATGCCCCTAGTCTCCCCTAGAACTCGATCTGTGGAAAGGCCCTCAGGCTCCATCCTGGCTGACCCTGAACCAGAGTAAAAAGCTCCGGGTTCTGCCTTGCCTCAGGCTCTGTGCCTTGCAGCAAACTCCCAAAATAATCCTGCAAGCCTGGGAAGGGATGGAGCAGGGGTGACTTGCTTAAGAGAATCCAGAGTTCTGTGAGTTCCCCTGCCCGCCTCCCCCAGGCCCAGGCCCGACTAAGTGCCTCTTCAGAACCGTTTCAACTCCAAGTACAGATGCCACCGCCACAGCCAGACCTGGGGGAGCCTCAGGCTGGGCTCGCACACAAATCAGAGCGGCCAGCCCAGGTGGCGGTGGCCCTGGGTAGAAAGAGATAGAGTTCATTCCTCTGCCACTTCTCTGCACTGTTTCTCTTCTGGCCTTCCTGTGCAGCTCAACAAAGTTTGCAGGTCTTAAGTCTTCCTCGAGGCCTGGTCCACACCCCACCCTCTCTCGTGCCTTCAGAGCAAGCAAGGGGGCTCAAGGGCTGAGGCTGGGCCCATATTCAGGCTGGGCTGCTCGAGGCTCCAACCCTCCTTCCCCAGGTCTTCTTGACACTTTCCCTCAAAAGCTTGCAGCCTCAGCAAAATCTGTGTGCAGCCCCTCACATCTGTGCTGTGCCCCCCTGCATCGCCCTCCTTACAGTTCTCCTACTGCTCCCACCACCCCCTCCTCCCACTGAGCCAGAAAAGAGAAGAGCTGTTTCTGCCTGTAGCCAACACCCTCATAGCTCCCCCTAAAGATTTCCAAGAAAATCTTCCTACAGATTCAAATGGAGACCGTGAGCTCAGCGCCAGGGGTTCACACCATCCACCTGAATTGATTCGTGTGCATGTTCAGTGAATGCATGCTCACCCCATCAGTCAAACGTGTCATCTGGGGCCAGTGTCTTGACCTCTCTGAACCTCAGCGTCCTCATCTGTAACATGGGAAGAATAATCATACGGCAAGAGAAGAACAATGGGAAGATCACAAACAATGTCTAGCTGAGTGCCTGGCACACAGAGAAAGACATTCTGGAAGCTGTTACTATACGAATTTTTAATTCACGATTTCATGTTCTATGCCAGGCCCTGGAGCCGCAGGAATAAAACTGGCCAGCGTCTCTGTTCCCAGAGAGTTCACTGTGGCATGGGAGAGAAAGGCAAGTAAAGGAAAATGCCAACACCTTGGGATACGTTTGCATAAGACAAGAATGTGCAGGTTACAGGGGCTTGGAGGAGGCACAAAGGAGGACCGTGGGTGTGGGTATGCAGGGGTGCTTGGATGAACCCTTGAAGCCCGAGCAGAAGTTCAGCAGACAGTCGAGGAAGGAAAGGGGCTGTGGGTACACAGAACAGCCAATGCCAAGACCCAAAGACAGAAAACAGCATTGTGCAGCCAGGGCCATTGTGCAGACTGGGACCCAGTTCGGGAAAGCCCCGGTGGCACCCAGAGGAGGGTCTAGACTCCCCCTGCAGGCACCAAGGTCAGTGGCGAGAAGGGCTTTAAATAGTAGTGACGGGATCACACTCTTAAGCTGCGCGCACGTCCCAGTCTGGGGGGTTTACGTAACTTTTCTTTTTCTTCTCGACGATTTATCCAGCCTGGAAATTTTAGAGCAAGCACTTTCCCTTATTCCTATTCAACCTGAAAGCGGCAGTCGAATCCAGCTTGCTTGGTATTGAAATGCAGGTGGCCTGTGCAACAGTGTTGCTAAAATTACCAAAACTAACCACACCAGGGAAGGGCCATTATCGGAAACAGATTTTATTACCATGGAAACCAGCAGATAATGCCAAGTCCAGTCATTTTTATTCTCCAAATAGAGAGAGAGAGAGAGAGGGAGAGAGAGAGAGAGAGAAATGGAGAAAACAGCAGGAGAGAGAAGGCGATTGAGAGGAAGTGTGAGCCAGAGCCGGCTGGGAGGAGGGCGGGGAGCTGGAGAGCCTGGCTACGGGTCTCGTGCTGCACATGCCTCTGTCCAGCCATCCATACGCTCAGCCAGTGTTCACGAACTCGTGCCACCACCACACGCCCGGCAGGAAGCAACCAGAGTGGCTTTGCAGGGTGACTTTCCACGACTGGTCCAAAATGTGGCAAACGGTGCAAATGCCCCAGAAATGGCTGCCCGGGATGTATTTCAAGGAAAACTTGCCAGTCTCTGCACAGAGCACTGAACTTGAGATCAGAAGACCCAGCTTTGAGTTCAGGCTCTTCCTAGAGTGACTTGTGACCTTGGGCAAGGTCACAGGAATTCTTATAGCCTCTGTTTCTTCATGTGTCCCAAGAGGGATCTCCCAGGGAATGGCTGTGAGGGTCTGGGGTGCATGGTTACCAAGGCACTTTGTAACTGTAGAGTGCTGTGGGCCTAGGAGGCCCTGCAGGCCCTGGGAGTCTTATGTCTGAGTCTCTGTTTCGTTCCCTGATTGGAAGAGTTCCTTCCTCTCACACACAGCTTCCTGTCCCTCAGCAGCCCGTGGGGTGCATCCCTAACCATCACAGTCCCAGCAGATGAGGGGCAGGGCAGGAGGCCCTGGTGAGGGTCCACAAGGGCAACAGGAGAGTCAGATCAGCACCAGGGGTCAGCAGGGCTGAGATGAGACCTCCACAGGCTCACCCCAGAGGAAAGGAAAATCCAAGGACAGAGCAGGAGGAAGGGACAAGACAGAATGAGGTCCACCAGGTGACCCTAGGGAAGGGGACTTGTAAATAGTCTAGTTCCTGGAGGAGGAGTGACTGGGAGGTCTTAGCTGCCAAAGTGTATAGTGTATAGTCAGTGTATAGTGTATAGTCAGAGGAAGAATGGTTAAAAGGAAGCCACGGAATATACGAAAAGACTCACAACAGCACACACAAACACAAATGCCACCCAACCCTTGCCACTCAAAGTGCACCTCACCAGGGAGCTGGTTAGAAACACAGACTCTGCCCAGACCTCCTGGCAATTCATCTGTACCTTCAGGTTTGCAAGGCGAGGGCCTAAGTCACTTCCGTCCTCTGAGTCTCAGTGTCTTCTTCTGTAAAATGGAATAATAATACCCTCCCAGCCTCACAGGGCTGGTGGGAAGATTTTTAAAAAACATTTTAATGAATCACTTTGGAAAGTTAAAAGCACCGTATTGAGTGTCAGATGTCGTTTTACTATCATGTATTTATTATTCTTATATCCAGGCAGCCCCAACCTCCCAGGGCAATGAGGCACTTTGATAACAAAATGGCTTGATTAGACTGTTCTCTTGCAGACGCTGCTCCCCAGCTAGCGTTTTTCCTATCAGCATTGCCTCTTCTTGCAGCTGCATATTAAATCTCCATCCCATCAGCACTTGACTGAATTTGTAGAAACAAAATGGAAGGGGGAACTCAGGCATGAATTAGCAGTTTAAGACAGGAATGAGATTACGATAAAATCCCCACTCTCTCCATCCATCAAAATGTAATAAGAATGGAAACTAATGTGAAAATATCAACATGACCTATTGCTTCGAGCCTGGCACCGCCATCCTTTATGATCGCGCCTCGCAGGATGTGAGCATCTCATTTCGCGGCCAGCGTCACGGTTTAGGCAGGGGACACAAACCGTGTCCAAGACAGGCTGCAGACTTGGGCAGGTCCCTCTTGGGGAAACAGGAAAAGACCAAATATGATGCGGTTCCCTGACTTTCCGAGTCACAGAGAATGAGAATGAATCAGAGGTGGTGGCTTGATCAGAAGGGTGTTCTGTTTTGTTTTTGACTCTGTCTATGGGCAGGGATGCCCCGGCTCCATCAAAGGATCCCAGAAGATACTCAGAAAGGATGTTTTCTAAGCTCCGAATGTCTCCAGGAGCCTCTGCTTCTTGGTCGTGACCACAGTGGCAGCCTCACACCGTCGCTGTGGGCAACCTTGTGCAACTACATGGGCGTCACAAAGTGCACAGCACGTTCCTGGAGGGAGCAGGACTGCCATTGGTCCCTACGGCGGCAGGTGAGGAACAGATGGGCCCAGAGGGGGGATGGGATCTGCTCAAGGACCTGGGGTCCAACCCTTACTTACACAGGAAGTAAGGGTTGGACCCCAGGTCCTTGTTCAGTGCTCTTCGAAAGGCACCACATTGCCAGGAATGTGCCATGACCAAGCTCAGGCTAGAATTACACAAATCCTGAGCAGTGACACCTGCCCTTGCGGAACTCACAGCCTCACTCCCACCCAAGCTCATGCTTCCCCTAGCCCCAGCTCCACTCTGCTCTGGCTACCCCCTTCCTCTTGCTCCATAGAAGCACTGAATTTTCTCCAAGTCAGAGACTTTGAGCACTCTCGTCCCTCTCCCTGGAATGCTTTTCTCCTCACTTCTTCAGGTGAGACTTGAAAGACAGGGAGTTGTCCCAGGGAAAAGTGATCTCCCGCCCAGGGGTTCATAATGACCCCTGCAGGCAAAGGGCTTCATTTCTCCTGGGTGGCTCCCAAGTCTTTTTTCCTAACTGTGCGGCTTTGGGCAAGTCCCATAGCTTCTCTGAGCCTCTATTTTCTCATCTGTTAAACGGGGGCAGTAATGCCCATCTGACAAAGCTTTGCAATGTTCAGAACAGACGAGAGCTCGGCTCTGGGCCCACTCTGCCTTGCTTGCCATTGTGTGCCCAGCAACCAACACGGTTTCTTCTTCATCCATTCATTCAGAACTGTTCACTGAACACTTACTATGTGCCAGGCACTGACCGCTCCTGCTCTCATGGAGGCTCCCTTCTAGAGGAAGAACACAAGCAACAAATGAACCTACCTCAGGTGGTGATGAGTGCAAGAGGAAAGACAGAGCAGGGCGGCTAGGGTTACAGCTGATGTTCTGGAATCCTCTTTGAGGTGACATTTGAGCAGAGCCTGGAAGTGAGGGGTTGAAGGGAATGGCATTCCACAAGCAGGATCCATAACTGCAGCTGTCCTGAAGCTGGTGTGTGTGTGTGGCGTGTTCCTGGAGATGGGGGTGAGAGGGCAGTGGAGGAGGTGGGGTCAGAGACATGGGGAGCCCAGCAGTAAGGACTTTGGGGTCTACTCTGTGTGTGAGGTCAAGCCACTGGAGGGTGGTGAGCAGAGGGGTGACTCGATCTGACTTTCATTCCAGAAGGACAGACAGCTCCAGGTACTGTGCAGACACCACCCACAGGGGTCAAGGGTGGAAGCAGGGAGACCTACTGGGAGGCTACTGCACCAGTCCAGGTAAAGGTTATGGCAGCGTGGACAAGAAGAGCAGCAACGGAGGTGGGAGAAGAGTGTGAACTCTGGGTACATTCTGAAGACGGAGCCAACAGCACTTGCCACAGGATTGGATGTGGAGTGTGAGAGCAAGAAGGAAGTTGAGGATGACGCCACAGATGCTGTCCTGCGAACCAGAAAAGAGAAGTTGCCGTGAACTGATAAACGTGGAGTTTCGGGTGCCTAGTCCCAAACCAGGGGAGGTGAGGGCCAGTCGAAGGCCCAGATTTCACCTGTATGTAACCTGCTTGTATAGTTAATCCTTACCCCACATCTCTATAGTAAAATAAAATAAATATGGAGTTTCTATAAACCAATAAATTGCCTTTTATGCTTAAGCCCATTTGAATCACAGTTTTATCACTTGATTAAAATAAATATATATGTTTTATATATATATACATATATATATGTATATATATGTAATTCAGAGACCATCCAACAGGCCAGGGGGAGCAGGGTAAGGAGTAGAGAGGAGGGACAGATGGGTGAGGAAGGGGAAGGTGCCTCCGTGGATGCAGCAGGGAAGTGGGTTCTCAAGTTGGAACTGCGGAGACTCTGGGATGGCCTCCCCGGGTGCTTGCTTGGGAGGACAGCAGCCTTCTCATGGGAAGCAAAGGCTCAGGGAGTATATGACCTTTCCCCTTTAACCTCTTGAATGGTAGACACCAACTGCTGGAAGCACGGGGTTGGAGATTTGGAGAGAGTTCAGGGCTGGAGAGGAACCAGGGTTCTCAGCTGTTGCACATTTTCAACAAGCCAAGCTCCGAACTGGGCTTCCTCGTACAATGTTTCTAAACATCGGAAAGCTCTGTCAGATGAGTACCACTGCCTCGTTTTACAGATGAGGAAATAGAGGCTCGGAGAAGTTATGGGACTTTCTGAAAGCCACACAGAAACAGCATTTGGGAGCCACCCCGGAAAAACAAAGTCCTTTGCCTGTGGGTATCATTATGAACCCCTGACTGGAGGTCAAAAGACACCCTCTTCCTGTGTGGCCTTGGGGAACTCATCCCCCTTCTGTGCTCAACTTCCCCATCTAGGAAACACCAAGATTTGGCCTGATGATCTCTCAGACTCACTGCAGCCCTCCTCCCTCCTGTTCTGTCTTCAAGGGACCAAGGCAGGTAGAAACAATCATCTGCCACACGAGTTGAGTTCCTACTGTGTGCAGCACCTTGTCCTGGGAGGAGACTGGAGGGAGAAGGGGCCTGGAGCCCACCCTCAGAAGACTCCCAGAATGCTGGGGGCTGGGAGCGCAGGGCTGCGGCAGACAGCACTGCCAGGGGAGCTGAGCCAAGCTCCTGCGCACAAATCGCTGCCGGCATATGCTCCTCATTTTATACATCATTTGCAAGGAGCCGCAGCCATTTTGCAAAGTCTCTTCCTGCTCCAGGAGCATCTGGGCTTTGGCTTCTGTCTTTTCTGCTCCAGCTCCTGCCCTTTACGTTGTCCCCTTCTGCTGCCACCAACAACCACAGACAAGACTTTTCTGTGAGTCTGAAGATCCAGGTACATGTGGACGGAGTAGCGTCCCCCTGGATGGGCTGGGGGATGGAGAGTGTGCACAATCCAGGTCCTGGGAGATGCACAGCACGAGGGCGGGGCGAGAAGCTTGAGTGCCACCTCTGGGGGGCTTCTGAGTGAGGAGCCGGGGGCTGCAGACCAGGTACCTGAGGGATGGCTGCACTGGGATCCGCTGAGCAGTGCAAACGCTGCTTGAGTTAGGCTTCCACGAGGAACCGCTGTGACAGAGTAATGTGGAAAATGCCCGTGGTGCGGCCCACAGTATGTTGGGAATACTGCTGTCAGCTGAGGTTTCAGGGAGGACCTCACTGTGTTGGGATGCCTCGTGGGTGTGAGTAAGGCCACTGTCAGGACCCTGCAGATATGAGCGATGTGCAGAGAGGCAGACCCAAGC
This sequence comes from Tarsius wallacei, assembly GCA_963574415.1. Classification (NCBI taxonomy): domain Eukaryota; kingdom Metazoa; phylum Chordata; class Mammalia; order Primates; family Tarsiidae; genus Tarsius; species Tarsius wallacei. The sequence goes on along the minus strand of CAUYQG010190188.1, from coordinate 1,256 downwards.
CTTGTTCGTGGCAGTCTCCAGGACTTGGCACATAGTAGGTGCTCAGGTAATATTTGCTAAGCAAATGAATGAATGCACTCAGATGCACCCAGTAATGGGACCCAGCGTTGCCAAGGATTCCTCCCAGCACGGCCCCCAGGGCCTGCCCAGGACATCAGAAACCACAGCTTCAATGGGAATAGGTCATCTGATCCAAGAGGAGGAGCCAACTAACCCCACTTCATGCTGGGACCCTTCCATCAAACCTGAGCTTCCCAGAGTGCAGGTGGTCCAGCATCCTTCACAAGCCAGGTCAGCAGCTCAGAGCCTAGGATATGGGGAAATTGGAGCTCCGGCTCCACCCACCCACCAGGACCAATTGCTTCCTGGCTACAGTGGCCATGGAGCCTGCTGGGGCCAATGCCAGGCTCCAATCTGGCAGGACCCACATATATCCTACCCCCCTGTCCTGAGGTGCCCACCCCCAGCCCTCTTCAGCCTGACCCCAAGGGAGGACCCAGATGGCCTAGGGGAACCCTAAGCCACAGAACAGCTGGGCAGAACCTAGAGCCTGATACATATGCTCATCCTTCATCTAAATCTTCCCTTCAGTGGTTTACTGAGAACCTGCGTCAGGCACATACTTGGCCTTGGGAATCCCACAGTGGACCAAGATGACCAAGGTCCCTATTCTTGGGGAGCTGCCATTCCAGCAGAGAAAAAGCCAATAACCAATCAATCAATCAACCAGCCAAATTCGTGAGACTATTTCCAGTGGTGATAAGAACAACACAGGCAACACAAGGTTGTACTGGTATTCCCCAGTTCCTTCCCCTGACCTGCACTCCATTTTTCTCCTCTCTGATCTGCTCTGTGCTCTGGAGCTGAGCTCTATGGACTGATCCCAGGACTACTTTGCCTGCCGACTTCCAGTTGGGCTCGGGTAATGGACGACCATGGCAGGAATCAGAACAGGAGGAGAGAGAAGTCAGGCATTTCTTCTCATGTTTCCCCCTTCCTTTGTCATCCAGGCTCTGGTAGTGGCTATATCCTTCCATGGCTCTGGCTCCAGCTCTCTCTAGGCCCTCATGGCACCCTTCCTCCCAGTGGCCCTCAAGCCATGGGCACTAGCCGCTGGATCCCTTATCCTTGCCCACACCCCTTCAGATTCCCAGCTGAATGCACCTTGTCTTTCCTGCTGGGATCCTCATGGATACACAGGTAGAGGGGACAGAATATGCTGGAAGACAGGTGTGGTCAAGAAGGCAGGCTCAACT